>JAKISA010000015.1:0-280880 GCA_022577855.1 Wickerhamiella azyma
CCCCCCCCCCCCCCCCCCCCCCCCCCCCCCCCCCCCCCCCCCCCCCCCCCCCCCCCCCCCCCCCCCCCCCCCCCCCATGGAGCGAACCCTAGCCCTGGGGTAACAAAGGCGCTGATGGCCCTGCCGCTGCTGCCGCGTGTGCCCTGCCGATCCCCGTGCATTTGTTTCAAGTTTGGAAACGGCCCGAGGAGGCAAAAGCAACACGACCCGCAATAGGCCGCTTGTGGCTTCATCGTAACCGGCCCCCTGCGCGCCATCTGCAGGACAAGCTTTCTGAGCTGCAGTAACCGAAAACGATGCAAACGTGCATACACTCAAGTTTCAGAGTCTATCTTTAGTATTTTGTAAAAATCTTTAAAATTGATTCCCGCCATGTGTCCAAAGATGGCAAGAGGGTGCTTGGCGTTTTGCACCGCTGCTTAAAAAATGACAAATCGATTCCTTCGATTAAATTATTTTTCTTGGATGAAACGGGCTAGAGAACCCGCTCCTGAAACACCTCAAAATCCCGCCAAGGAGCCGCGACTGCCCAAACGTAAAGTCGCGGTGCTTATTGGTTATTGCGGTACAGGTTACCACGGTATGCAGCTCAACTACCCGCACAAGACTATTGAGGGTGATTTGTTTGACGCGTTCTGCAAAGCGGGCGCAATCTCCAAGGACAATTCAAATGATCCTAAAAAGAGCTCACTCATTCGCGCCGCTAGAACTGACAAGGGCGTGCATGCTGCGGGCAATGTGATCTCGCTCAAACTGATTGTCGAGGATCCCGACATTGTCAAAAAAATTAACGAGCACCTGCCTGCCCAGATCAGAGTTTGGGGTTTCAGCCGCACAAACAAGAGCTTTGAGTGTCGCAAGTGCTGCTCGTCGCGTGTCTATGAGTACTTGCTGCCGACCTACACCCTTGTCGGACCCAAACCCTCCAGTGCAGTGGGAAAGCGCCTCGAAACAGACCCCGAGACGGCCGAGTTTTGGGAAAAGACTGCCAAGGCATCGCACGCTGCCGGTTTCTCGGCCGAGGAGATTGCCTCGCTTTACCAAGACGAAGAAGGTACCGATCGTGAGCGTCTCAGACAGCTCAAGCAGGTCGAGGCCGAGGTGCGCAAGGCGTACCGTGCCGACCCCTCGCGTGTCGAAAGGTTGCGTGTAGCTCTCCAAGAGTACCAAGGCGTGCACAATTTCCACAATTTCACTGTGGGCCAAGCGTTCCAGGACCGTAGTTCAACCCGCATCATGAAGTCGCTGCAGGTCTCTGAGCCGAAAATTATTGACGGCACAGAGTGGGTGTCAATAAAAATCCACGGCCAGTCGTTCATGCTGCACCAGATCCGCAAGATGATTGCGTGCGCGGCCCTCAGCGTGCGCTTCAACAGCCCTGCCGAGCGCATTTCGGGGCTGTTCAAGCACCCCAAAATCGGTGTCCCCAAGGCCCCCGCCTTGGGACTACTTCTCGAGCAGCCGGTTTACGACGGTTACAACAAACGTCTCGAACAATTTGGCCACGGGCAGCTCAGTTTTGACCAGTACACCGAGCAGATGGAGGCGTTCAAGCAGGAGCACATTTACGACAAAATCCATGCTCAAGAGGCCAAAGATAATGAGTTTCACGCATTCTTTGCCTATATGGATGCCTCGCAAAACTCTGAGATTATGGATTATCTGCTTGAGGGTACTTATCCTGACCGGTCCAAGCCAAAGGAGCAGGCCCCGACTGAGGAGGTTGAGGAGGAGAAAAACAATGAGGAGACAGAGGGTTAGTGCATCTCATAGAGCATAATTAGCATCATTAAAGTTATATATTCATCCTACGCACGCTAAACACGCTACAAGACCTGCTGCTCCTCCTCGAGATCATAGTCGCTGTACTCGTACTCGCTCTCGCTCTCAACTGGTAATTCACCAAGAGTGATGGTGGGCATAGGCGCAGGCTCCTTCTCTTCACTCTCCTCTTCCTCATCCTCACTCTCACTCTCGCTCTCCTCGCGGTCCTTGAAATGGGTCTTGGCTACATGCCAGCCGGCCGGGATCTCCTTCTTTTCAATGGCCTCTAGCCACCGTTCCTGAACCTCAGTGACACTGGCAGAGTCTGTACATTGTGAGTAAAGCTCCAGCAGATCTTCATTCAGCTCAAGGAATGAGTGGCCCCATGTAAACTTCTCCAGCACTAAAGCAGCCCAGTCCTTGTGTCCGGCAATGGCGAAACATGCGGCTAGCGCCTCAACACAATTGAGTTTCCAGGGTCGTCCATAATTCACGGGGTTGGCGGCTAAGAGATAGGGCAATAGCCTTAGGTGCTTGCCGCCAATTTTGCTAAACGGGATCTCATCAATTCGGGCCCACGAAGCCTCGACAACTGCCGCTCCATACTTTTCCACAATTTCACGGTCATCTGGGCACACCGGCACTTTACCATTGGGGCTCACCACCACTCCGCCAAACTTTTGGCCGACCCTGAGCGAGCGAATAATGCCCAAACGCTCAAGCTTTTTACCCGAACACCGTTTGGGATCGCAATGTTTAAAGTCCCACATGGCCATCTTGGCCGGGAAATCAACTTTTTGCCGGTGCTTCGACTCGTGTTTCATGAAAAAGGTTTGGCTGAATTACAAACTTTATGTTCGACAACCCGCTGCTGGCGGCGCTCTTTGACGAGTCATTGAGCGACGCGAGCTCGCGGTTGGAGCAAACGCGCCTCATGTTTAACAATTCCGGCGGCATTGTGCTGATTCTGCCGTCGACTGCCGCGGTGCTCGAGATCGAGCCCGCGACCCTTTACAGCGATAAGTACCTCTTGTCGCACATTGCAAAGCTGCCGCCGGGTTTGCGGGACTTTCGCAAGGGCTGTGAAGTCACTACACTGGCCGGTGGTACCCTGCACCTCGGCGAGCTGCATGTGAGGCCGGTCAAGGGCTTTCCCTCCACCGAGTCTGTTGGGGTCAAGAGCGCCTATACGTGGAACCCAGGAGTCAATTATGTTTCTCCCGAACGCGTTGTACTTGTTGTGGAGCTCAAGGGCTTGCTGGTTCAGAGTAAACCGGTAGCGCTGGCCGCACCGCACAATGAGCAAAAAAAGGATTTGGAACAAATTTTGGGCCGCAAAAAGGGCCAACGCGCGAAAACCTCGGCAATTTTAAGGCCCCTCCTGCTCGCATTCAACGTCAAAGACTATGACGACCCAGCTAAAATGGGCGCCGCGTTCAGGTCCACAGTGAACAATGCCTTCAACCAGATCCACTCGATCTTGGATTCAGGCTACGATTTGCTGGACGCTTTGCAAGAGTATTTCGAGTACCAGGCCAACTTTCCCGTGCTCGAGCAGCTCAATTTGCTCAACAGCGAGAACGCCCTTTGCACACTCCAGCCCAAGCTGGCACACCTCGATTTGAGCCAGGTTGATTTGCCTGTAGGCGCGCATAAGCACGAAAAGTTGGTGAACGAGGTCGCTCGCAAGTTGGGAGCGCTCAACATGTTTCATACAGTGGCGGAAACAGCCGACATTTTGGTCGAGGCGCTCGGCCATCTCGCCAAAGGGCTGGACGCAGACTCGCTGCTTGGCATGCTGCTTGTGGTTTGTGTGCGGTCGCACTACCGATTTTTGGATATTATCCCCACATTTATCCGGCATTTCTCCAAGGAAAGCGTCGATCCAGACGCCGGCAAGCTGGGCTATGCCATTTTGACTCTGGAGAGCGTCGTGCTCCACTTACGCTCTGAACGCGAGCAGCTCGAGTACATGAGCACGCAAAACAAGCTTTTTTGGGATGCGGTGCACGCCCAAGAATGGGATAAGGCTCTTGAGATTGACACAAGTTTTGGGTCGGGGCCAGGGTTTGATGTTTTGTTTCACCTGATTAGAACTAAACAAAACGAGCCCCTGCGGCGGTTCCTCACCAAGTTCAGCCCCGTGTTTATTCTCAGAGACCGCGACGAAACAGGGGCTACTCTTCTGTTTGCGGCCGTTGAGAGCTACAACCGTCAGGCTACAGACTACCTGCTGGATATGCTGTCCGACTTTAGCGACGAGATCCTTAGCAGCCACATGGCGGTTACTGATGAGCAAGAGCGCTCGATAGCGCACCTTATGCAGTACAATGACACCCTGATCGCCAAAGTAGGCCACCTCGTTGATTGGACGCACCGCGATACCCACGGGCTCACGCCGCTCTTGATTTTGGCTGCATGCTATGACCACGAAGACTATGAGAGCGTTCTGTACTTGGCAATCTCCAAGTGGCAGCAGAGCGGCTCGCCGTCCCTGTATGATCACGTCGACGACAAAGGCGATACCCTGCTGCATATCATTAACCCCACCGAGAGCGCGCTCCTCCTCAAGCTGAGCGTGATTCAAGGGTTTGATGTAAACTCGCCAAACCGTAAAGGGCGCACCCCTCTCATGCTGGCAGCCAAGTACAACCGCCACGACTATGTGCGGCAATTGCTGGCGCTGGGCGCCGACTTGTGGCAGCTGGACACGAGCCAAATGTCTGTTTTTGACCATGCAAAGGGCGACTCACTCAAGCTCGCGTACCAAACAGCCGTTGCGCGCCAGACTTCGCACGCAGAGCTCAGAGCTTTGAAGGCCTCGCGCGGCAATGCGGGGTGCATTGTGAGTATTTATCGCGAGGATGGCCGCGCCGTGTACCGCTCTTGTGATGAATTCTTGGCACTATGTACGATTCTTGACCAAAACTACCCCCTCTCCTGGGTGCCCCATATCCGCCTCGAGGAGCTCAGTATTGACCCCTGGAGCGTTTACCGCAGTGAGCTGCGCAAGAGTGCGTACATTAGCGACTACTTTGTGATGCAGCTTGCGTCGCACGCGCGGTTTAAGAATTGTGAGGAGGTGCTCGAGTTTTGTTACTCTGAGGGTTCGTTTGAGCCCGAAATCGCAAAAAGTGATACGCAACAGTGGCAAAAGCACCAGGATGTAGACGGCACCCTCAAGCTTAGCTACAGCGTTCAAGAGACCCAGTCAATTGCCACCTTTTTCGAGTACTCGATCGAGCAGCTCAAGACGTTTCGGCTGCTTTATACTCGCCTAAGTTTGTGCCTCATCAAGATTCACAACGCCGGCCATGGCTTTCGCGCAGGTCTCAACTATATGGGCGACTTGATATATCAATTTGATGGGCGCCCTCAACTGGCACGACTGGCGCACCGGTTTGCCTGCACGCTGAGCCCGCCGTGCGTTTCAGAGCACCCTGCGCTTGTGTACTTGACGTGCGAGGCGCGTTCCACTGCATCCCTCATTGAAGCGCTCGGTAAACCGGTGCGAATGATCCAGGACCTCAACCAAGCCCGGCTCGATTTGGAGACCCACCGCCTCGAGCTCAAATCCCTTGGAGAACAAAAGAGCTGGCCTATAATGTTTTTCGAGGACAAGCGCACGCGGGCCATTCAGGAAAAGGAGGCTGAGCTGCTCGAGACGCGGCGCCGAATCAAGGATCTAACCCAAACTATTGCCGGAAGCCATGAAGCGTTGGCGTCTGAGCTGAGCTCGTACAGTGAGTTTCGCGGTGTGGTGATGATGGATATCATGCGGAGTTTGGCGGAAAAAAATATCCGAAAGAATAGGCAGTGGTTGCTTGTGTTGGAGAGCGGTCTGCATGATATTGGGTCCCGGTAGGGGTGCGTGCATGGCGCGTGCATGGCGCGCGGCGCTGTATTTATTTATTATTTATGTACAAATTGCAAATGCATTCCTGAGTACGACGAGAGGCTGAGCCATGCCTTGAGCTGGATCATCCCTCAGCAGCCCCATCCTCAGCTCGAGCGCCTCCCTAGTCCCCGCCCCTCCAGCAGCCCAGCCCAAGCAGTCCGAAGAGGTATATTTAATAGTTTTTATATGGCCAACCCACCTCACATAAAAAGATGCATCTAGCTATTAACTTATTTCTCGGCCTCAGCCTTGTCCTTGGCGCGCTTCTCCTTGGCACCCTCGTAACGGGCGTAAGAGCGAGCAAGGCGCAATTTGCGGTAGGCAGAGCCCTCGTCCTTGGGGACAGCGGCGGTCTGGACACCAGCAGAGGCGGTCTTGATGGGGAAGGCAGCCTCGACATCGATCTGAGCCTCAGAACCAGTGGCCTTGACACCGTCCTTGCCAGAGCGGCGAGGGAAGACAATAAGGCGGGCCTTGTACTCCTTAAGACGCTGGACGTTGAGCTCGAAAGCCTCAACGTTGCGGTTTTGGCGACGGTGGTCAACAGCGATGCCAACAGTGCGGGCAAACTGGCGGGGGAGGCCAGCAGCCTTGAGCTCCTCTAAGCTGAAACCACGGCCAGCACGGACGCGGCGGTTGTAACGCACAGTGGGGCAACGCACAATGGGGCGGAGAGCCTCAGTAGGGCGAGGTGCAACGGCAGCGGCCTTCTTGGCGCGCTGAGAGCGGCGAGAGGCCTTCTTACCGGCCTGGTCAAAGTGAACCTTGACACGCTCCTGCCAGTTCTTGCGGAAGTGGTTCTTAAGAATGGGGTTGTTCTTGCTGATGGCCATTGAAAGTTCGGACTAGCGAGTGGGTGGTATTGAGTGGGTGAGTTGACTAGATCATGTGCCCTATGTAGATGACTAATAAATCCTGTGCCCTAGTGGAGACGCCCAGCAAAACGATTGGATCCTGAATAATCTTGGCAGGTTCATAGACAACCAGTCGCAATAAATATCCCTAGTTTATAGTTTTCACCGTTATATATCTCGCTCCTCCATCCAAGCACACACACACCCTTCACACTACCCCAACTCCCTCAGCTTCGTCATGTGGACTAACGGCCAGTGGACGGTAACAACATCACGAGGCCCTATTCTGGACTCGGCCTCGATGGAGGCTACGGAAGGGCACCTTAAGATTCCGCTCCCCGAGATGATCTTTGGTTCATCGGTTGTGCGCGTCGAGCACACTTCGGGATGGTCCATCTCGTTTAATGCTGTCGAGGCTTTGGATCAAGTGAACAAAACAGGTGAAAACCTGCTTGAGGTGGCCTACTCTAAAGAATGGCGCGACTCCCGGGTCCACGAGGCCCATGGGCACTCTACGAGCAAGATCCACCGCCCCTTTGACTGGACCTATTCGCAGCACTACAAGGGAGCGGAATCCACGGCAATTCTTAAGACCAGTGACGAGAGCATCCCATTTAACCGCCTAAAAGTACAAAAGCCCATCCTCTACTTTGACGAGATCCCTTTATATGAGGATGAGCTCGGCGACAATGGCCTTGTGGACTACACCGCCAAGGTGCGGGTCATGGATACAGAGATGCTGCTGCTGGTACGGCTATACCTTAGGGTAGACGATGTGATTTTCAGGATCAGGGATACCCGGGTTTTTATTGACTTTACCTCGGGCAAGGTGATTCGGTCGCACGTTTCAAAGGAGGGCTCATTTGAGTTTGTAAGGAGCAAGGTGCCTCTGGGAACAAGCGATTATACTCAATTGCTGCGGTCACCCGACTGGATTGCCAGTATTTTGCCAGAGCTCAGCGTGACTAGCGAGAGTGCCACCGTGCAATAGCTGCTACTTATATTTAATGTTTAATGATTACTTTTCTCCTTTAAGGACCTTTTGTGCCCACACAGTATCCATTGCCTCGAGCTTGGCCTTTGCCTTGACCCGCAAAGCTTCGTACTTTGTGCGGTCGGCCTTGGGCCACTGGCTCAACTTTGTACTGTAGATGTAGAGGCCACACCAGCCCCGCTCATACACGGGACAAAGCTCGAGTGCCTGGCACATGCACTCTACACTCTCCTCGAGGTTGGCGGTAGCTCCATCAATACCTCCCACCATGGTCACCGCTTGCAAGTGCCGTAGCTCGCCAATGCGTGCCCACACATTGTAGGCGCGAGGAACAAGCACCAGGACATGCCTGAGAGCCTGTACAGCCTGCTCAAAATTGCCGGTACCGGCGTACATGGCCGCCAGCTCTGCCCAAGCCTCGGCATCTCCAGGGTCACTCTCAATTAGTTCCACAAGCGCCGCAACGTATTTACCGGTATCTTCGAGCTTTTCCTTGAGTGCCTTTTCGTGAGACTCATACAAGGCCCCAATGTATTCGCTGCGGGGAGTGTCTGGACCCTTTTGGATCTCGCCAACGAATTGCCTAAAAATCCGGACCATTTTTTGGATTCGGCGGCTCTCGCCGTTATTTCCAAACTTGTCGAGGAGCCGCTGGAGCATAAGCTTGGCTTCCTTGTCGTGGGAAGTCTGAATGCACAGGTAAAAGTGGCACTCGAGCAGGTCAAGCCACTGGTCCTCTGAGCCAGCAGAGGATTCATGTGAGACATAGGCTGCACTCTCGAGGTACGTTTGCTCGAGTTCCTCGGGCAGCAGGTGCCAATGCAGACCGGCTTTGGAGTCCCAGATGAGGTCGTCCATTAGTAGTCAAGCTGGAAAGAATGGCCGGTGAAGGGGAGGCGAGGGGATTCAGCAAGATTTTCGCACGAATTATCTAGATATATTTTAGTTTATCACCCTCAATACAAAAATTTCCAGGCAGCTTTGGACTGGCCATGCTGACTTTATCGAAAAATCGGCTTCCCCTGGCGTTTGGGGCCCTGCGTACCTACGCTACCCTCAAACCAAATGATAAACACACAGTTGTGGACACAAAGCTCGAGGCAAACCTGCTCCCTGTGGCTGTGGAGCCTCTCACAAACCTGCCCAAGGGTAACCTGATCCAGCACATCCTCGCCCAATACAAGGGTGATACTGGTAAATACAATGTTGCCGTCAAGGGTTGGCAGCGGCTGTTGGGCGAGAACGTCATCAAGATGTTTAGACTCGACATGGACCGTATCCGCAGTGGCCCCGTGGCCGGTGCTCTTTACCGCGATCAGTGCAAGATGCAGGCGTACTTTGAAAAGGGTTCTCCCCTGAGTCCTTTGGCTGAATTCTACTACAAGAGACTCGGTATGCCCCAGACTTTTTTCCAGTGGTACCAAATCACCACCCTGCACGTTTGGATGTTGTACGTGCGTATGCGCCGTATGCCTCGTAAGTACTGCCGCGAGTACCAGCGTAAGCTTGTGGACGGTGTGTTTGATGATGTTGACTACCAGCTGCGCGAGATTGTGCGCATCAACTCGGACCGCACCATCAACAATCACAAAAAGCAGTTTAGCCAGCAGCTCAAGGGCTGCGTGTTTAGCTACGACGAGGCCTTTGTGAGCGGTGACGATGTGCTTGCCGGAGCTCTGTGGCGCAACCTGTTTGAGCAGTCTGACCAGGTTGATGAAACTGTGCTTGAGCACCTTGTTCACTATGTGCGTGCTCAGCTCTATGTGCTTGACCAAATGTCGGACGTGGACTTTGCTGCAGGCAAGTTTACATTCCTGGATCCCCGCTTCAAGTATGAGCCCCTTACCAAGGAGCAAAATGAAGCTCTTGGTGATCTGATTGAGAGCGCAAGAAAAGAGCCCGGTCTGATTGCTACAGAGTCCAAACTTAGCCGCGAGGGTTGGTAAAAATGTATATATTTTAGGATGAAACGAGCTGCTTCAGCTATTCCGCAACGGGCAAGGGGCTGCTGCTCGTAACCGAGACATTCTGCAGCGCTCGAGCGCAGTGTCTCAGTCAAGTCGCCCCGACTTTTGACGTTTGAGGGTTTGATGAAATCGTTTGCGCACAAATTTTGAACGCGTTGATTAGCCCCGGCTTAATCCACAGGTATATTTTATTTAAATTCAATCGCTGATCCCTTTACGGCAGCCGCAATAGCGCGTGCATATGCATTGCATTTAAGCTGCCAAGTTTGGACCCAATCAAAGCCGCCTCAATAGATCTCGATCGCAGATTTATGTATCTTCTATTTTCTGTTTTGACCCAGCTGATACCACACCTGCATGATCTGCATCAGCTGCAGGACTATAAAACTACCGGCCCCCAAGCCCACTCCACACGTCCGCACCGCGCTTAATGTGTAGAACACAGGATCACCACACTTCTTCCTGGGAAAGCATGTGTCTCAGTAGCCGCCTCTCTGCTGTCATGGGGCTGTTTCCCTACAGTCTTTGGCGGCATCTCCTTGTCGAACCCATCTTTACCAAGGAGGAGGTCTATGAAATTGAGAGCTACTTTCACCAAAACCCAATCAACCCCCTTCACCCGCCGCAGTTTGCCGCTAGTTCATGGCTAAGGTTTAGCCCAGAGGTGGGCTGCTACGACGATATGATGTACAGAGAATTTCGGGCTCGCAATACCAGGGTAAAGGAATCCGCAAACCCCTTTTCCTCTATCAAGCACAGGCATAAGTCACCTGCACCCACAAAGCCGGTTCCACCGGTGCCGGTATCGCTACCTTCAACGCCAGTGGTTCCGCCCCAGTCAACAGCTGCACCTCAATGTGCCCCCACTGCGCAACCCCAGCGTGTTCAGCCCGAGCGTCCTGCAGAGTCTGCGTAAGTGCAGCATGCACAGCATGCACATGCATAATTTTAAGAAAAATCTGCGAGTATTAAATATGTATTGTTACAGAATCCGCTCAGGACAAAATATCCTTGATTTTCATTGATGGCGCCGGCGGAGTGGGCTCTACCTTGGGGGCCACCACGGGCGGCAGCGCTTTTGGCACGAGGGGTACGGCCTCGTCAAAAACGCGTCCCAGATGCTGCAACGTATTTTCGTGGTTGACGTACTCTGTAGAATCGCGCGATTCCCAATAGCATCCACAGCAATTTACCGCGTCGCCGCTTTTGACCCAGTAAAGCGCGTCCTGCACGCGACATTGCGTGCATGAGCGCGGATTCATTTTGACAAACTCGAGCGGGTCATACCCGCGTTTACCCTTTGCAAACTCAATTGGGATTTCAATGTGGACTTTGGCCATTCTCGAGGGCATCAAAAGTGCTCGCCTCAACCCGCTGAGGATGTGCGGCTGACCGGCATCCTTGTAGCCGGCTGCATAGATCTGCAGGAGGGTCTTATTTTGATTGTCGTCGATCTCGCACATACTCAACAGGTTCGAGTCGTGATCGGGGCACAAAACCTGGGGAATGAGGCGACCTTGTTGGCCCAAATAGGTCACAAGTGTGTCTTGTGCAGGAGGCCCCTCGCTGCCTGCGCGAGACACGGCGCGTGATTCGATTTTCACCTCTGGGGTCAGCTCATCCTTGACCTCAACTGCGGCTGCAAATGCATCTTCCCCTGTTCCTACGCCGGTACCCACGACCGCGGCCGCCGCGGCTGCCGTAGGCTCCACAGGCTCAAATTTAAATCCCATAGTGTAACCCCGTGCGCCAGCACAACCGGGGTGGAAAATGGCAGAACACTCTGCACATGAGACGCAGCGGCCAAGATTGTTGCACAGCGAGCACATTTCGCTTGGGTGAGGATAAAGTTCAACCTGCTGGAGCAGTTCGGGGCGCTCAAACTTGACTGCCGGCGACCAAATGGCGCACCGCACGTGGGCCCAGTGGTTATCCCAAGTACGCTTAAGGGCATCCGGCACATCCGTTTCTTGGCCAGCAAGCCACGCAACATAGTTGGGCAGCTTTGAGGGGCACAAATCGCACTGGTACAAATGGTCGGCTTGATGGTCCTTGTCGTTGAGGCAGCAGTCACAGTGCCATTCCTTGGCCTGTACCTGGTCCACAAACCCGTAGCAAAAGGGGTGCACGCTCAAAGCGCACGCACCACATGTGAGTTGGGGCAGGGTGGGGTCGTGCTGGCAGCACACCATGCAGTAGTTTGGTGTGGCCTTGGCCTGGTCCTCAGACAATGGTGAGAGCGAGGGCGACGGTGAGACATCATCGTTGAGGTTGCCCTCGTACTCGGAGTCTTCCTTGACGCTCGGCTTAATTTCCTCTTGTTCCGAGGTCTCTGGGGGTACCGAGATCTCAAGCTCGGGCTGAGGGGAGGCCTCGGGAGTGGCCTCGGGCTCAACAGCGCTGCTCTCTACAGGGGTATCATCAGCCTCAGCCTTGACACTGGGCGAAACACTTGCTTCCTCCGGCTCCTCACTCTCGAGTCGAGCCTTTTTGTGCTTGTGAGGGGTCATCGGCTTGGCCTTTGCCCGCGGTTTGCGTTGGGTCGCTTTTGGCTTTTGCTCAAATTTGTCCATCTCGGCCAAAATTCCCTGGGCATCGTCTAAAAGCTCGGGATCAGGCTGCTTCATCTCGAGCACGGCTTGTGGGGTTGACCAAACCACCCCATACCGATACCAAAGTCGAGAGCACCGACTGCACAAAGCCTCGAGGTGGCTCTGGCCCTCTTCGACCAAAACACCGGGAGCTTTTCGCCACTCCTTAGAAGTCTCGGTATGGCAAAAGTGACACTCGACCGACTCAAAAGTGTCGTTTACCGCATCGAGCGAGAAGTTGAGTTCGGGGTCAGCACCGCCAGCAATGCGCATCAAAAATTCATCATCAATGGCAGAACCTTGTCGTGATGCTCGTGCAGTACAATTGTCCCATATGGCGTGACCCGCCTCGGTCTTTTTCCATAAATAGTAGAACCGCACAATATCGGCGCTAGATTTGGTCTTGACATGCTTGTAGGCGGCATGCAGATTGTTGCCATTGTGCTTGACACTTTCTTCGAATAATTCAACCTCCATTGGAGTCAAATCGGGCTCCTTAAGTGACTTTTTGTCGAGCCGGCCAACCTTTTCGAGAGCCGCCAGCTCGTTTTTGCTCGTCATGTACTCATAGAGGCACGCATCAATAAAATTCGAGGTCCGCGCGCTCACACCAATGGTTTCGGCATAGCTAGCGCATTTGGTCAGGTACGAATCGGCATCTCCGCCGCCCCAAATCTTGAAGCTAGTGGCGTCAGAGCCACGCTCAATGTAACCCGAGGGCGCCTCGCGCACCCATGGCAGGGAACGATCGAGGTCGGGCTCGTAGCCAATAACGGCGCTCTTGTTTTTGGCACGCTTCTTGCGCTCGGCATAGATCTTGCGGTAGTACTGCACCGGCTGGCCCGGCCATGGCTGCACTGTGACCTGATTTTTGGGGCCTACCCTGCTTGAGGCATGGGGCTGGGTGCGGCCCACAGGGTCAAAAATGTCTTGGACAGTGACCTCGAGCCCAACATGCCTAAATGGCCACACCACCGAGCGCTCAGGCGGCGGCTGCTCGGCCAGCTCCTTTTCGTAAACTTTGTAGTGAGGAACAAACGTATCCAAAAACTCTTGGTCTGCCTTGGAGGCCTTTTCTTCAGCCTCACGCACTTGGATCGCCTTGAGAGCATCCTTTTCGTCTTTCTCCTGCTGCTTCTCAATACTCAGCGGTGACCGTTTGCGACGCATTGTGAGGTCAGGGCCACGCTGCTGCTCCTGCCTGAGCTCCATATCTTGGGTGCAGCTCTCACAACACCATCTGGCCTTAAGCGGCTGCACTATGGGCGGCGATGTGCAGCACCTGTGGAAGGTCTTGTCACAGACTGAGCAGCGCACCGAATCGTCAAGCGAGCACCACATATCACAAGCCTCGCAAAATTTCGGCGCCTCGACCAAGTGCCGAGCAAATGCAGGCTCTACAATCAGGTGTGAGTAGCGTTCCCTGATGTACGGCTCCAGGCTAGGAGGGATGTTTGATATTTGAGACGTGGGCAACGCATCGTACAATTTGAAAATGAACGGGTCCCAAAACCGGTCATACCAAAAGCTGTTTGGCGGCAAATTATCAACATCGTCGATCAGCTCTCGTGACTCGACCTGGAGCCGCCCTCGAAGCAAATTAAGGGATACGAGGTCGCAGTGCATTGTTAAATAGACCTCGCGGGAGTTTCTGGGCTTTTTGTGTACGCTGGCCGGCCGGTAAATCCAGTTTATGCGGCACATGTACCGGGTCTCTACTGGGCCCTGGTCGCTATCGGCGACAAATCCAAGCACTCTGCCAAGAGAAAACGGCTTTCCTGGGCTAGAAACAATGTACACGCAGTCACCAACAGTGATGGCGGTGCCGTCCGCAAGGCTAAGGGTCGAGAGGTCCTCGGACATTATTGCACCGGTAAACCTATAAGTTCCTAGTTTATCTGCAACGCGCGGCTTTCGCTGCCAATTAACGGCAAACTCGAGCTTGCGAGGCATGATGAGGTCAGGTCGTCAAGCCATTATGGCCCGCGCCAATCTATTCACTTTATGCCTTGCGCACCAATGACGGCACTTCTACAGCCATCGAGAAGCTTTTTTGGGATTTGCGACGCCAAAAAAAATAAATAATAGCATTTTTCTGCCTTGTCTACGACATTTTTGTCGGCTGCAACACACGCTCAGCCGAAGTCTAGGTATTAGCGAACAAGGGCTTATCATAGGTCTTACGCACTCAAGACCACTTTGGGAACCGAGCTAGGAACCTAGGGTCATGATGCTGCATATTGGGAACTTCGGTAATCACTAGGCTTTAATAGAGAACCCTAGACGGCTGGGGGGCTGCCAAACCAAGCAAAGCCAAGCAAGGCCAAGCACCATGATCGACTCTTCTAGCGCGTGACGTCTGCATACAGCTGTAATGAGCTCAACGTACAGCAACGACTATCCTATGTAAGTTTTGGCGTGCCAAGTATTTGCATCATCACTGCTCAGCGAAAGTAATTCAATCAAGGCACAAGTAACGTGTTGGATGCATGATGGAGCAAACATCATTTGACTGCTTTTACTACAGTAGTTTCATCAAGTTTCCACGAGAGGTTTCTTGCGTATTCTACTTTACATCTATACGAGACTGGGTGAATCACCACGACCCCCGAGCCCTAATACCAGCAGTAACGGTCAAAAATTAAAGATAATTTTTCCATTGATGAGTAGCCAATAACTTAATTTTATAGAGGCAGATGATGCACCTTCATTTGATGTGCATTGCACACAGCTTGTCTCCTGACCAACGCTCCTTCCTCCACTCACTAATGCTAATGAGAGTGCAATTGGGCTCGTTTAGTGCGTGCTGAGAGTACAATGATACCGCCCTGCGCTCTGCACAAGCAGTGGCTAGCCGGCGCAGCCACTCAATGGTAGTTGGCGCGCAAAAGAGACGACCAATTTTGGCTCCGGCGACCACAACAATGTGGAGAATGTGCTTAGTTGATTACATTTTTGGGAGTTTACAAATTCAAAGTGCCAAACTTCTCGGCCGCCATGATCCCACAATAGTTCGGCTGCAGCATTAGCAAAAAAAACCTGCAGTACCACCCGTTCTCACGTGGTCTCCCACCGTAATACTGAATGTGGCTCTAACGCGCTTGACTATGATTGATCAGACGGGAAATCGTATTTTCGCGAATTGATATGACCGCAGGCGAATTTTTAGTTTAGAATTTGGACCGGAAAGGTGGGCCAAAGTTTGCAAAAATTTCTGCGTCAGTGCCCAGTGGGTCGGTTTGGGACGGACCACTTCGAGAGTGGCCCAAGTAGGAAAGGGATTAATAGAGCTGCTAGCTAAATATTATACTGAAAAAAATTGCGGATATAAAAGTGCTTGAGACGCGAGTGCACACAAACACTTACAACCATCCACATACTACCGATTACATTCTACATAGTTACCAAGGAATATATAAAAAATAAAAAGTACGAGTGCAGCCTCACAACACAACTTTGGGGCGCTTGCGGTCTACAAATGGGGCAACAGCCTCACAACTGGCCCGAGCTTTACAGCTCTTTCGACCCTGCAAAGGGGAGGGAGGAGCGCATTGCATGGCACCGCCGCTTGGCGTGTTTTTGGCATGCGGTGAGGCAGTTATACGCCAAGTACCGATATCAAAGTGAGGTTCCTCCACCAGCTCAACTTCAAGAGGAGTGAGCCATATTCTCTCAAAAGTGGCTGGATGGCTGCGGCCATGGCTGCGACCACCATTATTGCGATTGAGTGCGTCAAAGAACACCACCTAGCTCGACCCCAAAGCGAGCAGCGACAACAACACTATTTATCCTAAATTACATATTTAATTGGCAAACAAAAAAAAAAAAAAAACTGCGGTGCCTAAGGGAAGAGGCCCACTTTTTCGAGCTGCTTGCTGATTTATTTACAGCCCTTTTGAGAGCTCTGTTCCCTAGCGAGCAGTAAATAGTCAAGCATCAAAGAAAAAATAAATTGCGTACTAAAAATCACTAACTCTTGATACAGCCGCTTTTCGGCACTTTAGATAAACGTTTTAAATTGACTATGCATAAAATATGCATGTCAAAATGCACTGCAAGTTTTCAATGCACCTCGACAAGTGTCACAAAAGTTATGAGCAAAAAACTGCAAATTACGATATGTATACATGTTATATATACAACGGGCATAAGAACCGAGGAAAACTGATTAATATCGACTGAAAATGACTATCCGCAGAGTTTGAATTGTCTAGCCAAGGAGACTATAAGATGGCCAAATAAAATCTGAATATTGCTATGGAAGGACTATAGGGTGTAAGTTGGCGATTGGCGTACTGACATTACCGTGTTATGCACACTTGAAATAATTCAGAATTCGCGCGCAACTCAAGACCTCTTTTCAGATCTTAAAATCGTATATGACCATGATTTTATGAGAAACCGGACTAGGTTTTGTGTATTGACCACTGCCGCATAGTGCTGTGGACACTCAACTCTGTATAATGTGAGGGTACCATGCGGAATCTGATATCGACGTTTGCGTCGATGGCCGGTGCAGAAACAATGGAGAAGCAGATGCGTGAGTAGGATATGCTGTTTGAGCGAGTGAGGACAGCATCATTAGCATTTATGGGCCTGTGTTGCATCCTCCATATACAAACAACGTCGGAGAGCTTGTTGATTGCACAAGGTGTTGAACGAGAGATGAAGTGTGAACTAGAAGCTATCTAATCCTTTGCTATAAGCTCAAGTGGACAAGCACGAATACAAGTTGCGGGTCGGCTACGCTCCACCCAAGCCTCTTGTGGCATTGGCCATGCGGAATCAATTGTACCGGTTAAAGCCGGGGAGCTAGTCTAATTAAACAAATAAATGTAGACACGGCGCCCGTCACGCCTGGCGCATGACCAGGAGGATGGCGGGCTGGTATTGCATAGGTACCCTGTGGCGGCTGCAAAAAGAGAGCTCACTCGCTCGCTCTAATAAATAATATACATACACCTTGAGAGCCCTGCACTCACTCGCTACATAAACACCTTGAGGTACCCGACCTCATCCACGCTCACTACAAGAACACTGCTTTGAAACGGCACGAGTCCCACCTGGGTAATTGTGCCGCGGTGGTTGCGGCCAATATCGCGCTCCTCGTCGGAAATGATTGAGATGCGCGATTTACGGTTAGGTTTGTGCTTGATGGGCGCGACTTTTTCGGTGGTTGTGCGCACATTGGAGGTGATCCGGCTGCTATAAGTCATGCCCGAATGGTCGTGACTGAGCCCCGAGATAACGCGGCACTTTTGTGGGGCCTGAATGTCCCAGTACCGAAGGACACAGTCTGAGCCGCCGGTCACAAGGCTTTGGTGCTTGCCAGTGAGATCACCGCTCACGCAAAGCGCTGTAACCACTTTGAGGGGTGCAAATGAAACGCTCATAGGCCGCATCAGCAGCTTTTCGTCAAGTTCGGCGCCCACAATCGGCCGCAGAGAGGGCGCGTCTTCTTCGCTCGAGGGCACCAATACCTCACGGCATTCTGCACTTTGAACGTCCCACGACGTGGTAAACTGCCGGTCAAACCCACCGCCAACAATGATCCACCGCGATTGGCTGCGGGGGTGGAGGCTGATGCAGGTGATGGGGCGCAAGTCGCCAATGCCCCACGACTGCACGAGCATCTCGAACCGCAAGTCCCAAACGTCCACAACACCGTGAGCAGATCCGGTGGCCAGCCACCCTTCACCAAAGCACCAGCAGGTGGGCGGCCCGTGCTCTGGAGGACACTGCAAAGTTTGGGCCTTGAGGTTGATAAGATCGAGGATCTCGATGTGGCAATCGGACCTCAAAATGTACAGCTTTTGGTTGAGGAATTTTAGGGCGACGGCGTGGCCCTGGATCTCGTGCCGGTGCAGTTCCTCGAGCGGCCGGTACTGCAGGGCGTCCTCACTCACGGTGCAAGGCACGGCCATCAGCGCCACAAACCCCGTGCACCCGGCCGCAAACGTGTGCGTAGCGCCCAAAAACTCCAGCGACTTGACTGGCGCGCCAAGGTCTTTGGTCTGAATAGGCCGCGACGAGCCTTTTGCCACGGTGCGCGTGTCCCAAACCCGCACGAGCTTGTCGTCGCTTGCGCTCACAAAGAATTTGTGGTCGGCGCTTACTGCGAGGCTCGTCACAGCTCCGCGGTGCGCTTTGGCGCTCGTGACTAGCGTGCACGCGACGCTAAACTCGGCACGCGACGGCGCTATTTGGCACGCCTCGAGCTCGAGTGCCAAGTCCTGAGCCTTGCCGGTATTGGTATTAATGTACGCCTCAAGATTGGGAGGTACGGAGCCACCCTCCCAAGTGTGGGGCATGGGCATGGGCAGCGGGGTGCTAGGTGGTACTGTCGTGCTCGCGTGGGACTGCTTTGCGTACTCCTTGTAGAGCACGAGCTGCCACAAATCTTCATTATTGAACCCCACCTCCCTCAGGCGCTCCATCCAGCGCTTGTCTTCTGCGCTAAACGCCACGGCCCGTTGGCTAAAAAATAGCGAGTCGTTGGCAGTTTGAGCCCACTGGCCAAGCATGCTAAACACCTTTTGCGACATGTGCGGTTTGACAGCCGAAATGTACGAGCTATGGCTCGTGTAATCCACCACCACAAACTGCAGCAGCGGCTCCAGCAGCGGCTTGAGCAGACAGTGCAGCTGCGCGGGCTTCATCCATTTGGCGGCGTGGGCGACCAGAAGGAACGTCTCGATGCGGATATGCTCATTGGGGTGAATGAAAAACTTGACCACCTCGCGCAGCAGCTGCCAAACCAGGTTAGACCGGACAAGCCCGAGTTCCACAAGGCTCGCCAAACTTGCAACAACCGTGCGAATAGTGTCCTCGTCATCACTCAAACTCTGCAGCATGAGCGGAATCACGTACTGCTCGAGGCTCGCAGGGCCCACGAGCGGACCAATGCGGGCCACAAACGCAAAGAGGCCGCGCTTGACTTGTGGGTCGCGGTCGTTGAGGTAGGTCACCGTGTGACTCAAAAAGATATCGTTTGTTTGCGCGCGACCCATGCGCGTGCACAGAGTGTCAAAGTTGTTGACCACGGCGCGCCTAATCTCGCTGCTGCTCTCTACCAAAAGGGCCCGGACGTGCGACTCGACATGGATCCCCAGAGTCTCGGAATCATCAATGGCGTACATAGATTCGACCAACTGCGGCAAGCACGAGGCGTACGCGGCTTTTGTGCGGTCGCTGGCGCTTAAAACAGTGCGCATGCGCGGCATCAAGTACTCGGTGAAGACGCGCGCATTAAGGCTCGAGAGCTCGCGTGTAATGCTAACAAGGTGGGTGGTGGCGGTAATTGCCGCGATTTGCACAGCCTCGACCGGATCTTTGAGCATGGCCACTAGGTACGGCAGCGTACGGTTGAGCTTGATCTCGTCGGGGACAAACGCAGAGAGCGCCATAAGGAGGTCGATCGCGCGCAATCGGGTTGACACGTCAGTAGTAGACTGCAACTGTGAGCACGACATGGCAAGCACGATGAGCGCACCCTCTGCCAGCTCCGTCGGTTGCGGCGCCCAGCAGCGAGTTTCAGTGGTGACAATGTACGGAAGCATTCCACTTGGCCGCACGTTCGGCCCTACATCAAGCTTCAGGAAGCTAATGATGCCGTCAAAGTTGTGCGAAAGGTGATGAACCATTGTGTTTGAGTCGTTGGAGCGGCGTCGGCAAAACGGCGAAACAAGCTCGTACATATCCCAAAAGTACTCGGGAAACAGCTCGTCCTTGAGGTACTCCTCGGCAGACTTGCGCTTGGCAGGGTCTAGCGAGATCATGCTCTCTACAAGCTCGCGTGCGGGGCCCACATCGAGCTTGGGCTCGAGCTCGCCTTTTTTGTACTTGAAACTGTCGGCCAAGCTGAAAAGCGGTTTCTCCATGAGCAGTTCGGCAAACACGCAGCCTAAAGAGTAGATGTCCATGGCCGCGTTCAGCTCCTGTTTCTCTCCAAACCGCTCGGGAGCCACGTAGCATACACGCCGTCCAGACGTATTAAAGTAGAATAAAAACTGGGTTGAGTCGGTCTCGGGTAGAAAGACCGGCTTGAACGGCAGCCAATCGGCTAAATAGACCCATTTCCAAGAGCTAATCAAGACATTTTCCGCCTTGATGTCGCCATGAAAAATGTCATGCGCATGGGCATCCCTGAGCGCCATGAGCAGCTGGAACATGATCCACAGCTTTTCAATTGGTTCCAAAAATGGTCGCGTTGATATACGATCGTACAAATTGTGCTTGATGTGCTGGCGGATGAGGTACCCAGCACGGTCGTTTTCAATGATCCGCGCAAACCCAATGGCGTTGGGGATCTCGCTCAGGACCCGTTGGTACCGCTCGAGGTTGGCGCGCGCCTCGCTAAGGTCGAATCCGAGGCTTGGTTTGAGGAAAACCTTGGCCACGGCCTCACCCTCTCTGTGCAACGCCTTTACGGTTTTGAGGAACCGCGCGCGAGAAAGGTCGCCTGTGTAGCTAAACTCTGCGAGCTCGGCCACATATGCATCGATCGAGACGACGGCTGTAGGCGCCTGCGTCGACAGCTGTGCTCCCATAAGCGTGAGGTGTGATGGGGGATGGAGACCCCTTCAGAGGGTACAACAACTAGATAATTGAAATTGAGGTGAGTCGGTAGGATTTTCTAGGCTGCCTATGAGTCAATGGCTAATATTTTAGGCTGCCAATGGTCAATGGCTAATTCCCATTGCAATTTGCCAATGCTGTCACGGGCGATATGAATGGAGACCACTTAACTACAACCTGAATGACCTGAATGCAACTGATCCAACAGATTCATAAACTGAGCTCCACCCGCACCTCTTACTCATGTCCCCACGATTCATCATGCTCCCAAAAAGTTTGGCTTGCTGCTCACAATGGGTGCTACGGCGATCGATCCATAGTTGGCCCACTTCGGCGCGGCCCAGCCCATACGAGATTTTCGGTATGACGCCCAGCTCGTTTGATAAGACAAAGCTAAAGCCGATATATATCGAGATGGCCAAAGTCTATCATCCCGACCACAAAAACGGCTCGTCAAAAAAGTTTAAGCAGCTGACCGAGGCATATAAAATCCTCTGCAACGACCAGAAACGTCGCCTTATTGATACCCCGTTTAGTCCAAACTATACGCCCCGGGCCCGGCCGTTTAGGGATCCGTACGATGCGGATCTCGATATGAAGGCCGGCGACGAGCGGTTTAGAGCAAGTCTGCAGGAGAACAGGCACTTTATCCTCAAGGTTGTGGTTGCAATTGTTGTTTTGGTTGGGATCATGGAATTGACTGCTTTGTTCAAAGCAACCGATAGACGGGTTGCACGACTTGAAGACCTCAGCCAAAGAGCAGCAATGGCTCAAAAGTTGGCGTTTAATAACTATCACAAGGGCAGCACGGCCCAAGAACGGGTGGACCGGTTCTTGGCTCAGCGCGAGTTCACTTTGCAAAACTCGGGCTCATTCCGGTACAATGATATTTCAGCCAGGGATTGAGCTGGGCTACACTAAGCTATGCTAGTACGGCTAAGCTACACTAGTCCTGGGCTGTTAGTCCAACCGCCTTAACAAATAGTCCACCTCCACCACCTTGGTGAGAGGGATAATGCAGTCACGATAAATCTTTTTAACCGCTTCAGGGTCCACCTTGGACTTGCCTGGCTTTTCGCTGTACCGGAGGCTGGGATCAGTGCCATAACTCTCGGCTTTTTGGCCCACGCGTTCGAGCACCTGAAGCTCGACGGCGGGCTTTGTGATTGCATCGTCGAGCCCCTTGGCGTCCTGGGCTTTAATGAGCGGCTCAATCAGGCTGCGCTCGCTGCGAAATTTCGACTCGGCAACAAACTTTCCAAAGTGAATACGGCGCGAGATTGATTGCAACAAATTCACGTCGCACACGGCGGTGCTACCGATATTTTGCGGCTCCTCGCCTTCAATACACACTCCAGGGATAATTTCTTTAGTGTAGTACTCGAGAAGCTGCTTGTTGACATTAATTTCCTTTTGGTAGGTGGCCAGCACCTCGGGGAAAATCTGGGGCGGCAGGATCGACTTTTCAAGCGCCTCGGGGAAAAACGCATTCTCGTCCGGCGAGTCGTACCTTCTAAGCTTGCTGTGGGTCTTTTCGGTCTCGCGCAGGTACCAACTAAGGAAGTTTGACTCGAGGCTGGGGAACTCGGTGGTGGAGTAGGTTGTGGGGTTCACGGGGAACTGCGAGCGCTCAATGAGGTCGAAAAGCACCGTGTCTTCCATACGGATAAGAACAGAGCGGATATTGTTGAGATCGACGACCGATTCGGGGTCCATAAAGTTCATGCTTAGTGGGTGGGTGGTGAGCTGGGCTGGGCTGAGGTGGAGGTGCGAGCTGAGAGTATCGGGGTAGCTAAAAAGGAATTGAATGCGTGAAGGGTTAGAAGGCTGTGAGAGGCAGAAAGTCTATTAATTATGTATCAAATATGTCAATTATTCTTTTGCGAGGGTGAATAGGCACTAGTGCTCGCCGGCCCCACAGGTTCCTCTAACCCAAATACTTTCTCGTGCTCTCAAAAGCAACAAACGTCGCTGCATTCACAGGAGCAGCACGCACAACCGCGGTGCTCATACCCTTTGTAAACGCCCTCAATCCACCCTGGCGCCAGGTCTGGGCAAAGCAGTCGAGCATCCCCTTGAACTTGGGGGTGGCAATATTATCAGTTTGCATACGCGACTTGACCACATCCAGCGGGTAAACGGCAAGCCAAAGGGCAATACCACCCATTCCTCCATACAAACAGGTCCTCAGCGCAGGAACCTGCGACCGATCAAGGCTGTTGACGGCCATATCGTAGCGAGTTAGGGCCTCTGCAACCATGAAAAAGGTACCCATACCGTGACCTTCCCTAAGCATTGTGGGCAACAAACCGCGAAACAGTTGCTTGTTTGCTCTCAGGGCTGCAATGGTATCGCCAGGGCCCTTGAACTGGGTTGAGGTTTGCAGGCGGATACGCACGTGCTCAATGGGCGAAGCCAAGATCGAATTGGCTACACCCGCAGCAGCTCCGCTGAGGTACAGCTGCGAATAAGTAATATCCTTGAGAGGTCCATTGCGTTGTTGCCAGAACCGCTTAAGTTTTTCATTAACGGCAAACTGCACGCTAACACACGCACCAACGCCCACGAGCGGCGTCAAGGTACCCTTGTAAAAACCCTTGGGGCCATCGCTCTTCAGGAGCTGCTTCACACAGTCAACGGCGCCCTTGTAAGTACCTTCAGGAGCACTCTGAAGCCGCACCTTGGTGGTGTCAAAGGGTTGACCAACAAGCACCTGGGTAATACCGCCCACGGTACCTGAGAATACGTCTTTGGCAACGTCTGCCCACGATTCCTCAGGCTTTGCCTCGAAGTTTTCGTATGCCGGCTCAGGAGTCATGATTAATGACAATTAGCCGCCAATGAGTGAGGGGATGGCCAAGGCGGTAATTACTGCTTGAGTAGAAGCTATCAATAGTTTTGTTTCGAGTTAAGGTAGGTTCTAGGCAATAAAAAGGGTGGTAGGGGTGACCACACGATTTTATGGTTGATCAGATTATCAGCCGTTGGGAGTTGCAGTGCAGGTGCATGGAGAGCATGGCGAGGGGAACTCAGAGGGAAACTTGGAGGAGAGCTGGTCCAAGTAGTTTAGGCATTCATTTTTTTGGAGGGCACTGAAGTAGATCTAGGTAAAATTTCACAACAATTCATTCACTGACCGCAGTAGCAGTGGGCCCGGCTAGACCGCCGAAGCGGCACCGGCAGAACCTTGATACTGGGCATCAAAGACATCAAAGATCAGTAGAATAGGGGTGTATGCGGGTGCTCTTGGCTTGTATCGACAACACCTTAAGGGCTCAACTCAAGGGCACTCTTAACAGCCCATCTCCAGCGGCCATGGTCACCCCATTCCGGCCCTAACCCTGGAAATCTTTCGACCTCGTACATTCGCATTTTCGCATCGATACGATCTTAGTCAGGCCCACGTATATAACGCGCCGCGGCCATTATCCCGTTTTCCCCAACCTCCAAAAAAAATGAACTCGACAGAGGCATTTCAAGACCAGATTGCCGGTCTCCAGTTCAACTGGCTCGAGCAAAAATGGGAGGACTGGTACAACTACATGGATAACGACATGCTCGCGACCGGTATTTTGCTTTTGACCGTGCATGAGTTGATTTACTTTGGCCGTAATGTGCCATGGGCAATTTTGGATATGATGCCCTCGATGCGCAAGTACAAGATTCAAGACAAGCGCCCGCCCACCAAGAAGCAGTACCTCGAGTGCCTTAAGAGCGTTCTCCTTTCGCACATTTTTGTCGAGGCATTCCCCATTTTTGGGTTTCACTTTGTGTGCGACTTTTTCAACATTGCCTACCGCGCCCCGTTCCCCAGTTTGTTGACCATGGGCCTGCAGCTGAGCCTGCTGTTTTTGATGGAGGATACCTGGCATTACTGGGGCCACCGCCTTTTGCATACCCCTTATCTGTACAAGCGTGTTCACAAGCAGCACCACCGTTTTGCCGCGCCTTTTGGATTGACTGCCGAGTACGCCCACCCCATTGAGGTGGCGTTCACCGGTACCGGTACAGTTGGTTCGCCCCTTTTGTTGGCCTACGCCTTGGGCAACATGCACTTGCTGACGACGCTGATTTGGATTACTCTGCGCCTCGTGCAGGCCATTGACGCGCATTCGGGGTATGAGTTCCCCATTTCGCTTCACCACTTTTTCCCCATGTGGGCCGGGGCCGATCACCACGACGACCACCACCATTACTTTTTGGGCAATTACAGCTCGAGCTTTAGGCACTGGGACTACTTTTTGGGCACCGAGACGCCTGCCACGACTCGTCGCCGCGACCAAAATGAGAGCGCTGCCGTCAAGCGCAACGAGGATGTCATGGACCCCGATGACAAGTTGGAGATGGAGAAGCGGGCCAAGGTGAGCGGCGCCTCTCCGGCCAAGGTTGCAACCAAGGTCAACTAATTTATGTACAAATACAAGCTTTGTGTGAGGGGATGGTGCCAGGGGTCAGGGGGCGTGGGCCAGGGGTGCCGGGGGTGCTCGAGGGTTGATCTGGCTGCACGCTGTTTGGGTGACTGCTTAATGGGCCTTTGGTAGCCCCAGGAGTGGCATGTTGCTCTTGATGTCTTCATGGCAAAGGTCATATGCAACTACACAGGCAATGGGCCATGGGCCACGGGCCCCTTGGTAACTTAGGGCTTGCCTAGCACTGGGCGACATGGTGGCCGCCCCAGTGGGCATATATGGTGGGCGTATTCACATACCGGATAGGTAAACTATAGGTATTCACATGGTACCTTTGGTATATCCATGGGCCACGAGCTTATCAGATCTAAAAATGTGGGCTGCTTTTGCGTTACCAAGTTGCACTCGCGCGCGCTCGCACACGCTCGCACTTGCACGCTGACTAGCTCCCCCATGACTAGCCCCCGAGATCTTCAGGTACCTGAACTTACCTGAGGTACCTGATTTGCGGCCCTTAATTTGTGCGGCTTTGCATTGGCATTTGGTGCCTGCAGGGCCCTATGCATGATCTATATTTAGTTGCTGCGCAATCTGACTAACCCTCATGTCGTCGCCGCAGATGGCGTCCAGCCCTTCAAGATCAGGCCTGCTGTCGCAGTGGTGGAGCCGGGTGCGCCCCGAGCGTGACCAGGCTGAGCGCCCGCCGCTCCTTAGCACCCACTCGAGCTCCGCGGTCATGGAGTCGTCGCGCCTCACCAGCCCCCAACCCCCTGACGGCCTTTGGGTTATGAACGGCGGCCAAAAGGTGCAGGTGCCCCCTGAATACATCAAAAGCCCCATCTTTGGCGTCCCCTTGCAGGAATCTATCAAGTACGCCTCGGTGCAAATTTCTCTCTGCGATTCCCAAGGCAACGAATTTGTGTATGGATACGTGCCGGTCGTGGCCGCCAAGTGCTCCAGTTTCCTTAAACAGAATGGGCAAACTGTCAGAGGCATTTTTAGGCTGAGTGGATCGCTCCGCCGCATCAATTTGCTTCAAGAGCTATTCAACCAAGCACCCAAGTTTGGTAAAGATGTGGACTGGTCAGGGTTCACAGTGCACGACGCAGCAAACATTTTGCGTCGTTTCTTTACGCAGCTGCCCGAACCGGTTGTCCCTCACAGCTTTTACGAGGCGTTCAGGGCTCCCCTGGAAGGGTGCCCCGAAGTGCTCGAGCACCTCAGGTACAAGGCCCAGCTGGTCAAAACCAGTGTTGAGTCGGGTAAAGACGAGATTGAACCGGTGGACGCGCCGCCTGCCGAGCTCGTGGCCGCCATGGTTGAGCAGTACGAGCGCCTGCTCTTCAAGCTTCCCCCCGTCAACCTGCACCTTTTCGTTTATTTATTGGATTTGATGGACGTTTTTGAGAGCATGTCTGAGGAGAACCTGATGCCGGCGTTCAATTTGGCGACGATTTTCCTTATGTCGATGCTGCCGGTGCCCGAAAACGATCTCGAGAGCAGCGAGTTCCAGCTGAGCCGGCTGGTTTTAGTTTTCCTAATTGAAAACAGCGGCGAGATCCTCGCGCGGGTGAGGGAGGCAGCCGTCCAAGAGTACGAGCTGCGCCAGGGCGTTCAGGGTGCGAGTGTTACGGCGAGCACCACAGCGAGCGCCGCCGCGAGTGCAAGGGCAAGCGCTGCGGCGAGCGCCACCAATCTAAACAGCCAGGAAAGTGTTAACGACAGCACGATAAGCGTCACGAGCGGCGTGTCTGCCTTCGCCCCCCCACCCATCACGTTAAGCCCAGAAAACGAAAGCACCCCGAGCATCCCCAGCACATCCAGCGTGCTCCAGGTGGAGAAACGCCAAAATAAAATCATAACCGCCGACAATGCCAACGATCCGATCTTTTACTCTGGGGGTCGCAAGCACTCCAAGAGCATGTCGAGCGCCGCACCGCCGCAGCAGATGCAGCTCAAGAGTCACCGCGACTCGTTTATCACGAGCCTCAGACGCCAAATGTCTAACTCCCGTCGGCGCGATTTGTCGGGGTCGCTCAGTACTGGCTCGACCACCAGCCTCAACACTACCGCTAGCCCCTCGAGCATGACCTCGGACGAGAATTTACATCGCCGGTCATGGCTAGGGCGCAAACGCTAGTATTGACTAGAGCAACGCTAGTATTTATTAGTATTTATTGGGCGGTGGGCGCAATGGACTGGGTCAGGGGCAACATCTGGCTGGGCACACAGCAGCAGCTGCCACTCCATCACATTCATCACATAGTAGCCCTCTTTCACCCATGGCACTCCTCGCGTCTTGTCCCTCGACCGCTAAACGCAACGCAGACCGTAGGCTTTTGCGCGTGCTTGCATCTGTGCTCCCTTGCACTGCTCGTGATCATGACGAGTACGAGCGGCTGGCCCAAGTGCACGCGCAGCTTCAAGCGCGGAGGCTGGCCACTCCGAGCCCCAAAAAGCGGTCCAAACGCAAGCGCAGCCCCGTCCGCAGCCCTTGGAAGCGGCGGTTGCGGTCTAGACAGTATATTTATTTTGGTAAATAGTACCTTGCTAGTTGTACAGTTGGTGGTGGACAGTTGGTGGTGGGCCAGTTGGGTGCTCCTGAGGGCCAGGCAGTGCTAGCAGCCCTTGGAAACCCTGTTAACCCCGTGTCTCCCTCCCGGCACCCCCCTGCCCCCTCCCCCCTTCCCACCTACATCCTCCCTCTCAGCTCATCATGGGGACCCTCAACTTTGGGGAAACATCGATCCTCTACCTGCGCCAGTTCTCCTGGGTCTTTATGGCCGACTGGATCCTGGCTGTTCTGGCAACAATCTTTTTTCTTTTCTTTGTGTCGCGCTTCTTTGGGTTCATTCTGTCGACCATTTTCAAATGGATCCTTTGGAAGCAGTTTCGGGTGTTTTTCGAGGTCGGCAGTATCAAGTTTTCGCTGTTTGCCGGCAATATCATGTTTAAAAACCTCGTGTACATTGGCGAGAACGAGGCATTCAGCATTTTGAGCGGTAGTTTCAGCTGGCGGTTTTGGCTCAAACGCGCGCGCCAAAACAGGTTGGAAGCTCCAGAAGGCGATCCCGACCTTCCTTCACGCTTGCACCTTAGCCTCCAAGGCGTGGAATGGTTTGTATACAACCAGAGCGCCGCCTACGAGTTTGAGGACGCACAGGCAGGCGCAGCTACGCCCACGTCGAGCACCACCATGCACGAGACGCGCGACTCGTACTCGAAATTCGAGCAAAACCTGTTCAGGATCATGCCAATCAGCGTGCAAATAGCCACGTTTGCCGTGATTTTCGGCAACCCCAGCACACCCACCCTGCTGGTCGGTTATTCGCCCCACGCTAAGGCAGACATTGATGTGAGCGAGCCTGGGGTAGCTGTGGACCGGTACCGCATGCTGTACACTCTGCAAATGGCCAAGCCCCGACTCTACTTTATTGCCAACCGCGACTATGACCCCAAGAGCAGGTCGCCGCACCAGCAAAAATCGAGCATGCGCGAGATCCTCCAGCGGCGAAAAAAGCGCACAAAGGTCGCGGCTCCTGAACCCAAGTTTCCAGCTGATACCCCAGAGGACCATGTGCAGGTGTCCAAGCTGCTGAGCTGCGACAAGCTGGTTGTGGAATACTATTATGATGTGACCGATGTGTGCGTCAAGGAAATGGCAGCAGAACCCCAAATGGGTTATAATCTTAACCTGCTCAACGCCAGCGTGAATTATGGACCGTGGGCGGACCGCCGGCGCGTGGAGTTTTTCGAGCTTTTCTTTCCTCAGCGGTGCAGCAACCACCCTTTGGGTGTTCAGGAAACAGGCAAACTGAGGGTTATTCCTCAGCTGGCGACCAACATCAAGTTCGAGGGCCCTGCCACCTTCCGTATTCCCATGCGCGAATTCTCCAAAGTCGAGCAGCGCTCGCTCTCCAAAGAGATGGGTAACCTGCCCAACCCCGAAGCGCCGTGCGGCTGGCTCGAGCTGATCGCCCAAGACGCTTCGATCAGTGTGGTTATGGACGTTGTGGGCCGGCGCCACGGGTTCAAAATGGATGTGGGGCTCGAGCTCGGGCGCCCGCAGCTGCGCACCAGCGTCAACCACGCCGAGCTCCTCAAGGCAGAGCACCTCCAGGTCAAGCTGTGCCACCAGGCGCACCTTGTGTGGAACAAGGAACAGCTCTACACTGTTGGCGCCACTGTGGTTTCGCCGCAACTGTTCCTTCTGCGCGAGCACATTAACCTCTTATTTGACCTTGCCGCCGATTTTAATAGCGGTCCCGAGGTGCCCTATGACCGGTTTGTGCCTGTCATTTATGCGCTGGATGTGCAGCTCCAAAACTTTGAGTTGCTGCTCAATGTCAACCCGCAAAACATTATCAGCAACCCCACGAGTTTGGACGAAAACGTCTTCCTGATCTTCAAAGCTGCAGAAGCAAGCTACAGCGTGCGCGTGCCGGTCACCGCCGTTGCCCCTGTGATCTCGACGGTTGTGGGTCGGCTCAGCACCAGCAAATTCCACATGGACGTGTCGAGCCCGTCCTGGCACACGCTGGATGCGTTTTTAGACGAGTGTACCGTGGGCGTCGCGCACGATTTTGTGCTTGAAAACTCGGTTACTTGGTGCCCCGAGGTCGACCAGACAAAAGTCGAGCACAACGTGCTGGATTTGACTGCGTCAGACTTTACGCTCGTGTGTCACGGGTTCGTTGTGGATTATCTTATTGCACTTATTGACAACTATGGCGGCATTGACTACCAGTTTCAAACGTTTGAGGAGTTTTTGGCCAAGGAGCACAAGGAGCCCCAGTACGCGTTCACGCGCAACGACATTGATGCCGATATTCGTATCGTGAGCCGTGTGGAGCGTGCAGCATTTGTTTTCCCGCGCTACCTCTACTCTGCGCGCGACAATTTGTGTTTGTGCACCGAGGCCTGGGACGCCGATTTGCGGTTTACGAATTACTACATGGACCTGCAAACCGAGTTTAGTCCGGTCCGGGGCTATGCAAATTATGGAACCACGGACCTGTTTGGACTCTATCGCGGAGTTAGTGAGGCCGTACCGTCTCTCCACTGCCCCGAGCTGGTTGTCCAGGCGCACCGCATGTTTGGCCTGCCGCCGAGCGAGCCCACCTACGTGTGCAAGTGGGACTTTAATTTGGACGATATTTCTTTTTCGGTGGACCCCCAATTCTTGGTGCTGGTAGGCGGCATTGCCACTGCGTTTGGGCATGGGTTTGGCGATAAAGAAAACAAGCCACAGGTCGAGGTGTACCTGCCGCATGATTTGACGCTTGTGCGCGCCACAATCAGCTCAATTAATGGCCAGTGTATTGTCGACGGCACGCCCATCTCGCTGCAAACGAGCGCTGTGCGGTTCCGGTTCAACGACCTCAGCAACGCGCGCTGGGACGAGAAAATCTGGGTGGATGTGCCGAGTATTGTGCTGCAGTCCGGCGAGTCGCATTTCAGTACCCATTTGCGCGCCTCTGGGTTTGTGCAGCTGCCAGAACAAAACTTCAAGCAGCAGGACCACATTGCGCTGCACGACTCGCAGTTCCACCGGTGTGCGTTCTTTTTGCGGGATGAAAAGCGCCGAGCGGAGTACAGCAAGATGCCTACCCTCCAACCAGCCATGGAGCTGCCCGAGATGCCTCCTCAGCTCACGCGCGAAACCCTCCTAATTGTGGACCCCGATATGGGCGACCTGAGCTACCAGATGCAGGAAAGCTCGGGGTCCGAGGCCTCGCTTTACGGTAGCGGCGAGCACGAGTCGAGCAGTTCGAGCGACGACAGCGACGGTAGCACCATTTTTAAGCGCCGTTGGTGGGACGAGAACGAGAGCGCCGTGCGCTCAGTGTACCTCGAGCCGTGGGGGTTGCCCGCCAACCCCGAAAAAGAGGTGTGCGGGGATCCTGATGTGGCCACACGCTCGAATTTGGCCGCGCCGCCGCGGGAACCGCACCAGATCACTAGCTTTGTGGTGGACTTGGGCCACACCTCGTGCCATGTGGATGTGGGCCTGTTGGCGGTGCTGGGGTTTCGGGTCGAGCACACCAACGAGGAAGCCATGGACGACTTGCAGGCCGATATTGTCAAGGCTTTGGCTGAGAAGGTGCCGTCTGAGCTCAAATTTTTAGTGCAGTGCCCTTTGCTCAAGTTTAGTCTCACAACCACCGAAACTCTCAGCGGCGAGGCTAGTGGGCTGCAAGCTGTGGGCTCTATCAAGGACTTGGTTGAGGCTAGCGTCGCAGTGGAGCGTGTGCAAGTAGCTCTTGGCTCTCTAAGGGTGGATCTTGCCCACCCCGTGCTCATCCTTGGCCGAGCGCTCGAGCTGCGTATGAGCACTGTGGATATCGGCGTTGCCGAGTTTGACGCGCTTGAGGCGTTTCTGAGCGAGTTTAGGGTTCCAGATATGGTTGATACCCGCGTAAAGGCCTCATGGCTGCTCTACTCCCTCATCAGTTCGGGCGCCTCCACCGAGCACGATTCGTATGTGCTGTCGCGCTCGCCCGCAGGCCAGGCTAAGAACGCCGTTCGTGGCGATATTTCGTGGCGTCTCGTGATGCGTATGCGCCATTTGCTGGGCCACACGCCGACCCTGCAACTGCAGGAACCGCCGGCCGGAGCTAAAGCCAAGCAGGAAGTGGTCGCAGTGCTTAGCGGGTGGCGTTCTTGGGAGCGTGCCGACCCGCTGGAGAGCGCCAAAATCTTTGAGGTGTTTGACAGCACCAAGATCCCTCTGCCCGACCTGATTCTGAGCATTGAGAGTTTTGGCCTTTCGCTCAAGCACAGCGAGACAAAGGAGGACTATTTTGTGCTTGACCAGCTCGAGATGCAGATGCGCAAGGAGCACATTGCCTGCACTGCGCAGCGCGCGCGCCTGGGGCTGTCGTGGCAGGTTGTGGAGCTCGTGGAGCGGTTCATGACCAGGCGGGGCGCAAGCTCAGAGGGCACCCCATCGGAAGCACCCGTGCCCTTACAGGCTGCGCCGGCCACCCCCATCACGCTCCCCTCGATTTTGCTTAGCGTACGCGACTGGAGCGCCGAGCTCAGCTCGCCCACGTTGCGGTGCGAGTTCCAGAACCGCGACGTGCAATTCATGTGCAGCGTCCAAGACTCGTTTGCCTCGGGCTCGTTTGGCAGCTCGCAGAGCGCTATTCGCATGCACGCCGGCAAGCTCGAGATCCTCGACTACCTCATGGAAAAATTGACGGTCGGCTTCTGCTTCAACCCGAGCAAGGCCAAGAACTTGTTGTGGCTGGCAGTCAAGGTAGAGACCCTCAAGCTTGCCCTGAATGCCAATTTCGAGGAAATTATTGGCGTCGTGCGCGCGGTGCTCGAGACTGAGGCCCGTGATGTGAGCCGTTTGCTCGAGAGTGTGGGCCCTGGCTCCTCGGGCAGCTCAGCGGGTCCAGGGTCAAGTGCGCCCCTGCAGCCGTTCCCCGGTGTGCCAGAGGTCGTGCTACCGGCAGCCGCTGCTGCAGCAGTGCCGCTGCTCATTCACAGCAGCCTCAGTATTGCCTCGTTTGTGTTTCAGGTCAAGGCAACAAACGATCTTGGGTTTACATTTTATGGTACAAATTTCGCCTCGTCGGCGCGCCAGCCCGAACCAGACTCGATTCTGGTCAATATCGAGTGGGAAACTTATGAGCTGCGGGCCAAGACCCAGGCCCGCGGCACGATCGGTAGCTACCACGTCGAGGGCACGCGCATTTTGGGCCGCGCCGACCTGGAGCGCAAGGCGTTTGAGGTGAATTATTCGGTGGATGCAGTTATTTTGGAAACGACGAGTGTACTGACGCTGCTGCAGTACTTTCAGAGCGCCGAAACGTTGCGCGACATGCGCCGTATCAGCGAGGCTGCCCAGCAGACCCTCGAGATGCTCAGCGATCGCGAGGCGCCGCTCGCGCCTCCAGAGGCTGTAGTAGCTCCGGCTGCTGTCCTCGAAACGGCAGAGGCCGCGCTGCTCAATCTTAGCGGCCACATCTCGCAGGTGCGCATCTCGCTTCCCCTGGACGATTTGAGCGTGGAGTTTGTGTTTGACGATATTGATGTAAGCCACCGCCAATTCAAGTGGCTTAGCCAAGGGATTCTTCCCGAAAAAACGCTCATTTATGGCTCGTTCAGCGAGCTCAGCAGCGTCCTAGTGCACCGCACCCACAGCCAAAAGGTGTTTAGCGCGCAGCTGTTGGCGTCCTACAAGCAGACTGATGTCTCGAGCGTGTACTTTACGAGCGACTATTGCCGTATTTCGCTCAGCCCCAGCGCCCTCAAGAGCATTTTTGCCGCGGTTGAAAAGGTCAAGAGCAATTTGCCCGCCACGGCCACAACCACGGCCACGCCAGCGGTGGTGCCCTCGGCTGCAACTCCCAGCGCTAAGGTCGACTTGCTCGAGTTTATGAAGGACTACAGAGCCGCAATTGCGTTCCGCGATCTCAGCGTCTCGTGGGAAACTACCGAAACAAGCAGCGGCATTCGCGCGGGCTTTGAGCTGCTGCAGATTAATTTGCTTCAGCGCCAGTGCCGTATGGACCTTGTGGGGTTCAACGTAACACCCATGGACTCGGTTTGGCACTCGCTCGAGCGCAACAAGTACCAAAATTTCGCGTTCTTGCCCCATGTGGAGATTATCGGCGTTGTGCTCAAGGACCGCTTTATTGACCTTGTGATTAATGGTGAGAGCTTGCACGTGAATTTGCGGCCTTCAATTGGGCTACTGATTGCTGCAATCATTGCTTCGGTCGACGAGGTCAGCGCCAGCGGCATCATGCCCCAGCCCCTCACGCCCATGGCTCCAGCGAGCGAGTCGACGCCCGAGCCTGCTAGCGATTCGTCGCCGGCTCTGCATGCAATTGAATCGCTCTTTTCGCATTCGATTCGCCTGCGCTCCAAGTTCAATTCATCCTTTCTCAAGCTGTGGGACGACAACATTGAGGCCCTCGAAAAGGTGCCGTCGCTGGAGCTCAGTTCGCCCAACATCTCGTTTGATACAGAGTACCAGCGGCGCGAGGGCCGCGACGCTGTGTTTGTGGGCATCAATGTTTCGAGCAGCTGCAACAAAATTTACCCCAAAGCCCTCCAGGAGCTGGACGCGCTCATGGCCAACTTTTCGTCCCACCGCGACCAGTCCACCCCAAGCAGCGGCAACGCTGCAAGCGTAGGGGGCTCCTCGTTTGGTGAGATCAAGGGCGAGGTGATTTCCAAGTTTCTGCGCTCGTTCGAGGTGGTGATCGACCTCAACTTGGCGTCCCAAGAGCTCAGCGCCTCGAGCCAGCCCTTTTCCAAGGTGGCCGCCACCATCTCCACCGAGAGCGTGCGCGTGCTGTTGACAACCCCAATCGAAAAGGAGGACGACAACACCTACATTGCATGCTCGGGAACCCTCAAGGGCGCGCGGCTTTTGCTACAGCACGCGCACTCCCACGACCGCACCGGGTTTGGCGAGATTGACGAGCTCAACTTTACTTTGACTCACAACGTCAAGAAGGACTTTTACAACCACCCGTTTAGGGCCGCGGCCAACGTCAACTTGTTTGAGTTTGAGGTCAAGGCGCCCCAAATGGGCGACATTAAGCTGTTTACCGATATTTGGAGCTTGCGGCGCGCAAAGGCCCCTGGCAAGCCCGAGAACGAGCACGAGCACGAGCACGAGCACGAGCACGAGCACGAGCAATATACCCTGCCCTCGAGCAGCATTGGCCTCAAGTACAAGCGCCTGCTCGATGCGTACCCCATGTCGTGGAGCGTCAATGTGGTGCTTGACCGCGTGCTGTGCCGGGCCGATCTGGGAAGCTCGCTCGGCAAGGTCGAGGTCGAGATGCAGCGGTTCTGGACGAGCTTGCACCGTAGCTCAAGTTTCCAGTCGATTTTTACCGGGTTTGATTGCGCCGAGATTGAGTCGGTGGGCCGGTTTGCCGGAAAGGCCGCCATCCACGAGGCGTCCAAACGCGTCTCGGTTTATTGGGAAGACTCGTCCAAAGTCCCGCTCATGCAAATGTCGTTTGGAACCCAGCACGTGGAGGCCTCGCTCGGGCTCGATGGGCACCAATTTATTGCCTTTAGCATGGACGCGCTAAAGTTTTGCCTTAGCAACCAGCTCACGGCCGTGGATGCCTCGACCCACAAGCTGCTGTCGTTTGTGCACTTTGGCGATATGTCGGTTGCCCTCACGTCGCTTGTTGCTTCAAATATCTTTGACGTGGCCGAGTCGTTCAACTTTATTCGCACTCAAAGCGCCATCTACGAAAAGACAATGCTGCCCACTGCAACAACAAACAAGATTGTGGGCTCAATTCTCAGCCGGTTATCAGTGCACATTTATGCCCAGATTGGTGGGATCCACATGTTTGTGTTCCCCACGAGCTTTGAAGATACGAGCGCTTTGCGGGTCCGCAGCGACGAGATTGGTATTGAGTTTGGTCAAGGCGCCGAGCAGCACATCAAGAGCAAGCTGCAAATCTCGAGCTCGATGCTCAAGGTTGGCCTCTACACCTTCAAGGCCCACGATGGGCGGCCGATCTTTGAGCACCTCAAGCGCACTTCCTCAAGCAACATTTTGTTCAATATCCCGCAAACTCGCATTTCCATGCAAACTACCGCCTACGACTCGCGGGTCGAGTACGTTTTCCGGTCCATGTTTGGCGGCGACCTCGAAGTGGGCTGGAACCTCGGCACAGTCAACTTCATCAAGGAGATGTATGAGACCCACAAGCGCACCTGGTTGTCGCGTGTGGCCACAAGGGAGCTCGCGAGCAAAGAGCTCAAGGAGCTCAAGGAAGCCAAGGAAGAGCCCAGCTTGCCTCAGCTCGAGAAGCGGCCTCAGTATGTGCCTCTCCAGCCTCCCGAGATCCAGATCCCCAACTTGCATGATATGGGAGTGGCCACGCCCCCGGTGGAGTGGATGGGCTTCAACCGCGAGCGGCTGCCGGGTATGACCCACTGGTTCTTGATCAGGGCCCTCAACGAGATGGTTGCCGATATCGAAAAGATGTATGGCCGGTTCCTCTATTGATTATTTATTTATTTATTCTTTTTTGATTTAGTGGGTAAGAGGCAAGGGATGTGGGCGTATGGATCAGCGAGGGAGGGCAAGGGAAGTGGGCCCAGGACGGTTCCAGCGTAGTTTGTGCGCATTGCATTCTATGACGCGACCCAATTGTTTGTGGTTCACTAAATATAGTTCGCCAGATTCGAAAACCGACCGGATAATTTGTAGTCAACACCCGCAGCGACTTAGGTGCTCCATGTGGGGCGGTTGACAACAAGAGACATATAAAAGCCGCCCCGCAGGAGAACACGTCATGACTCTTCCCCACGTTGCTCTCGCAGAAATCTTGAAGTACTGCGAGGACTCGGAGCCCCGCAGTCTGTTGAACCTCGCCGGCGTCAACCGCGCGTTCCTGGATGATCGCTTGTGGGAGCGCTACAATATTTACGGCGTATCTGACCTTCCCCGGAATTATGTTGCTACGCTGAAGGCGGGGCCCCAGCCCTTGACGCTCAATATGGATTTTGAAGCATGGCTCGACACTACCCGGGAGAGCTGGGATGCCTCCATAGAGCCCGACATTGGGAGGCTGTGGGAGCTGGGGCCTGACCACTACTTGAAACTTCTGCTCCTGAAAGTTTTTGGAGCCTATCTTTGCCAGTGGGAGCTGGAAAATACCCACCCCAGCGTCTGGAACAAGTGGGCGGCCCACTTTTCCCCTCCACAGAATAAAAGTTGGGATCTTGTCGGGGTGGGTCCTGCTAAAGCACCTTACTTTGATCATTCCGAGCGCGATGGGTACCTGACCTTGGCCAAAACCGGCGGCACCGAAAAAATGCAGGACTACTTTCTTCACGACCGCGAGATTGCATTGGCGCTTGCAAAAAGCGAGGAGCATGAAGATGATATGACTCTCGACTGGTCATTGCGCCAGCCCAGTGATGTAGAGTTTATGCGCGAGGTTCTGGATGAAGACCCCAACCTTTACAAGTTGACTACTGGCGAGGCCAGACTCGATAAGCGGCTTGCTCCTTTGAGTTTAAACAAAGGCGTTGAGGTCTACGAGACTTCTGCGCAAATGGAGCCGGGTATCCAAGAAGACCGAGATGTTTTTCTTGCGGCGCTTGAGGGCATGGCAAGAGAGGAAAAGTGGGAAAAGTACGGAGAAATTGTGTTTAATTGGAACGAAGCGGATTTTATGCATGACTTGACTGGCAAAGTTTTTGGTGATGGCGAGCACTCTATGGTCAAGGTTGATTCTGTTGCGCCGCGACCTGTGTGCGAGACATCGCAGCGGCTACTGGGGAGACCCGCTTTTTTGAATCGAGCAATCCTGAGCAACCCGACATGTGACGCGTACCTTAGCGATATGGCCAACGGCTACTTTGGCTACTACGAGGAAAACGTGATCTTGGCCATCGGAGGTGTATTGGGGCTCGAGCCAAAACCCAAGGCGCGCTGACTAGCACATGACTAGCCAGAACGACGTTTTTTATTTCTATAATTCTGATTGCTTTGATAACACCATATTCAGCTGCTACACAAAGGATTTCATAATATGGCGTCTGATAGCCGCGGACAAAGGTGCGCTGAGAGACCTTTGAGGGCACATATTGCGGGGATTGCTACACAATAATATGGGGAAAATGGCAAAATCTGACCAGAGAACCCCTATTGATAACATGCGCCTGCTATCTCCGCAATGTTATCGCGTGATGACATGCATTGCATATGCATGCCTCAAAATGAGGAAACGGATTTGAAATAGGTTCTCATGTCGATTACAGCAGAACCTCACGAAGAGGATCCTCTAATTTCGCCGGCCGCTGCACCTCTCAAGGAATCCTATACCTCTGTCTATGTGTTTTTATGTCTTTTATTCCTTGGGAGTCTTGGATATTGGATTGCGGCCGAAGCGGTAGTTGATGCCCAGTACTATGTGATTTGCCAACACAAGGGTTTGGGGCTGGAACACTGCTTTCAGGAGCCTCTGGCAAACGATCTTGAGGGTGTCCTGAGCTCGTATATAACATCGGTCATTGGCACTTGGGGCATTGTTGTCGTGCTACTTCTAGCCCGAGGTCTCAACAAGTATGGTATGCGTGGCATGAGTCTCACCTTTTTGACACTTGGGCTACTGGGATCAATCTCGTTTGGGGCTTTACTGCAGTCCCCCGGTGCTCACTATATGTGGAATCTGGGGCCGGCAATTCTGTTTGGATCTGGATTTCAGGGCATATCTCAATTTTTGGGGTCTATATACATTGCCGAAACAGTTCAAGATGTCAATATGCGCACCACATTTTTGGGTTGGAGCAGTGCCAGCGATAGCCTTGTTCAGGTCGTGGGTCCTCTCCTTGGAGGCTTTATTTTGAGGCAATGGGGCATCTCAGCCCAATTTGCAGCTAGTGCGCTTGCTTCATCTGCTGCCATTGTGGCTGTTTACTTTTGCATGTCTGAGGTTTCGCATGTCAAACGCGAAGAGGAGCCCGATATCATCGAGTCATTCAAGTTGGCCGCGGGACTCAGAGCGCAGGATCCAGTTCGCAAACGCGCAATGCAAAAGTCCAATGGATTTCTGGTGGTAATCACCGTAATTTTGGTGACGTTTAGCAAGCTGTCCAATATTTATGTCAAATCAAGGTTTGGCTGGTCGGCTAGCGAGAATGGCTACCTTGTAAGTGTTTCATCTGCTATCAAGTTTGCCTGCTCAGCAGTTGTTACGCCTGCGGTACTAGTGTTTTTGAGCAAATATTTTACGCGGCACTCTGCCGACGTGGATTTCGTCGACAAGACTTTGAGTTACTGGTACGTGGGGGTTACCGCAATATCTTTTATAATTGCGGCTGCTTACCCAGGCCCCAGCGTATTTTTCTGTGCTACAGTCTTCCAGGCACTGTCCCAAATAGCCCAGGCCCCCTTGGTTACAATGTGCGTCAAGTTCGCCCCTGAGAATGCAATCACCTCGTACTGGACCGGTATCAGTTACTTTGTGATGTTTGCCACGCTGCCGTCCGTCACTTTGTCGCTGCGACTTTATCGTCAGGTGCTCAGGCTCTTGCCCGAGAGCTTTTTGTGGGCGTGCACTATTGGACTGCTCGGGTGTTTTGTGATGGTCAAGACAATTAAAGCCAAGGAATAGTAACTAGATTCTATTGTGAATGAAATTTTGTTGAGTTGGGCATGGCTGAGGGGTGCCGCAGATCCTCAATCTGCCTCAAGAGCGATCTTCAAACGTGATGAGATTGTGCGCGATGCGAGTGATACCGGTAAATGTGGCAAACGCCACAGTTTCCTATTCTGGCGTCGCTAATGCATCTCCAACAAAGCGTAAACAAGAAGCAATTTCAGTGTACTGAGCATTTAATACACGCTAGGAGCTGGTGAATTACCATACTAGAGCTTATGTCGAGACTAGCACTGGTCTCTGGTGTCTGAGTACTTTACACGTATATATGGCTTGCTGTAAGTGCTGTTTACAACCCCAATAATTTTGATGACCTTGGATCTTTGCCCATTTTGCCAACATGGTTCAATTGTTTACACTACACTCTGGTTTAAAATTCTGAGATTTTTGTCACGCGACCGGTACCTTGTAGATCATATAATAAATAGAGTCGCCAGGTCATAGCAACCGCTTGCACAGATTTCACAACAGATGCAGCACAATCTCGCGTCTGGCGCTCAATTGCTGCAAATACCCCTCTTAAGCCCCTCAAAATCACCGCGCTTATACTTTCCTATAATGTAAATTTTCCGGTGCAACCCGTACCCTTTCGCCCCTCGTCGGCTAATTAAGCGCCGAACTTTTGGAACAATTGCTAGATCAACTTGCAAAGAAATCGTTACTATCGCACCATTGCTCAACGTTGTTCTCTCAGCCACCAAGCTGCATGACGTGACCACAATTTATCCTGCTGCATCCCTGGCGGCCAAATATAAACGGCCTTGGGCGCGCGTTATTTTTAGATATTTCGGAAACATGGCATATTTGCGCTCGGTTTGGTTTTTCACTCTGCGCTTTTTTCAAGTTTTTGGGTGTATCTCTTCCCCACATGCATGACTGCATGCATCTCCGAAAGCAGCCAATTTGCGATACGGGCTAAACATGTATTAAATGGCAAAATCAAAGTACTGGATAGTATTGATCGCGTTCAAAAGTGTATCCCTACAGTTAAAGTCGCTCGCCGATGGGGTTGAAAAGTGGTTGCATGTGGGGCCAAATGTGGGGACAAGATCTTATAAGTAGGCCCCGACGCCCATCAACCTACCAAATATGAGATCACTTCTCGGTGTGCCCAGCCAGCGCGCAGCCAATGTTATCTCTAAAGCGGATGAGACTGCCTACACAAGTACCGTATTTGATGGCAAAACGGCCCAGATCAGCGAGGTGTCGGATGTCCTTGCCGAGCAGGCCTTTATCCCCATTGACTTTATCCCGGTTGAGATTGACTGGTTCTACAACAAGCTCGGTATCGACGACTCGTATTTTGCCCACGAGTCGGTGCAAAACATTGCCTCTTGCATCCTCAGCCTCTATGCCGCAAAGGTCAATGCCTTTACCCGCGATGACCACAAGCTCGATATTCACATGGAGAAGCAGTCCGAGGACCACGCCACCTTTTTCTTGACCTCCACTCCCGGTATCTCCAACCTCGAGGGCCCCCAGTACGAGAAGATCATAGACCAAAAGTACCTCACCCCCAGCGAGAGCACCTCTGCATTTAGGCTCGAGACCTTCCGCAGTGCCGACTCGAGCGATGTGCCGGACGAGCAGATCCGCTGCTACTTTGTCGAGCGCTGCGATTTTGCAGGCGGCGATGGTTTTGAGGGCATCAGCGACCGCACCTTTTGGAGTAAGGCCAGCACCCACACCAAACGCATGTACCAGAGCGTGATTGAGCAGGCCGTGCAGCGCATGGGCCCCGTCATTGAGCTCTATCAAATCGAGGGCCGCCGTGAGTACCGCCTTGTGATTGCCTACAAGCACCAAACTGCGCCCGGCTTCTTCTCAAGCCTCAGCCACCTCTACCACTACTACGGACTGACCTCCAATCGCAAATATGTGGAGCAGTTTGCCAACGGCGTCACCGTGATCTGCGCCTACTTGACTGAGAGCCCTACTCGCAAGCCCAGCACTCCTCCCATTGACCACTCAATCCACCAGGTGCTAAAGGAGGCCTCGCTTCTGAGTTGCTTGCCCCAGTCCGTGTTTGCGTCCGAGTTTGCCTCCGGCAACATGTCTCTGCAAGAGTCCGTCTACGGTCACTGCGCCTGGATCTTTGCCAGCCACTTTGTGAATCGCCTTGGCTCTGAGTTTGCCGCATTGGGACAGCTCGTTGATACCAAAAATACCCACAATCTGGAGCTACTCGACCGCCTCAAGCACCGTTTGCGTGGCGAGACCTACACACGCGAGTTTGTTGCTGAAATTATGCGCAACCGTGCCGACGTGGTTCAGGACCTGTACCTACACTTTGCCGGAGTGCACTATGTCCAGACAGACTCGGCCGACAACTTTTTGCCTACTTTGAGCTACTTGAGGCTCCAGACTGACGAGACTCTGTCGACTGAGGAGCTCCAGCGTCGCATCACCAAGAGTACCAGTGACGAGCACGAGCTGGTTGTGCTCAAGGCGCTTGTTACCTTCAACGAGAGCATCCTCAAGACCAACTTTTACACGCCCACCAAGGCCGCTCTGAGCTTTAGGCTTGACCCTTCCTTCTTGCCTGCGAGCGAGTACCCTCAGCCCCTTTATGGCATGTTTTTGGTGGTGGGCCAAGAGTTCCGTGGATTCCACCTGCGCTTCCGCGACGTTGCCCGTGGTGGTATTCGTATTGTGCGCTCGCGCAACAAGGAGGCCTACGGTATCAATGTGCGCAGCATCTTTGACGAGAACTACGGGCTTGCCAACACACAGCAGCGTAAAAACAAGGACATTCCTGAGGGAGGATCCAAGGGCGTTATTTTGCTCAATGTCGAGCACCAGGACAAGATGACCCAGGCGTTCCACAAGTACATTGACTCAATCATTGATCTTCTCATTCCTGGTCACACCCCTGGCGTCAAGGAGGCCATCGTTGACTTGTACGGAAAGCAGGAGATTTTGTTCATGGGCCCTGATGAAAATACTGCCAACTTGGTTGATTGGGCGACACAGCACGCCAAGCAGCGCGGCGCCCCTTGGTGGAAATCGTTCTTTACCGGCAAGAACCAGAGCGTGGGCGGCATCCCTCACGACGTTTATGGCATGACCTCGCTCAGTGTGCGCGAGTACGTCAAGGGTATTTACCGCAAGCAAGGGCTTGAGACCACCACAGTAAACAAGCTGCAAACCGGTGGTCCCGATGGCGACCTTGGCAGCAACGAGATTCTGCTCAGCACTGACAACGAGTCGTACGTGGCGATTGTCGACGGCTCGGGCGTCATTGCTGACCCCAGTGGCCTCAACAAGACCGAGCTGCGCCGTCTTGCCAAAAGTCGCCTCATGATTAGCGAGTTTGACGCCTCGCACCTGTCCAAGGAGGGCTACCGCGTGCTGGTTGACGACAGCGACGTGACGCTGCCTAGCGGCAATGTTGTGGCCAACGGCGTTACTTTCCGCAATAACTACCACATTGAGGGCCCAAAGTTGCACAAGATTGATGTGTTTGTCCCTTGCGGTGGCCGCCCCAACGCCATCAGCATCTCCAACGTGCACCTTCTTATTGACGAGGGTAAGAGCCTGGTTCCGTACATTGTCGAGGGCGCCAACCTATTTATTTCTCAGAGCGCCAAGCTCGAGCTCGAAAAGGCCGGCGCGGTCGTGTACAAGGATGCCTCGGCCAACAAGGGCGGTGTGACCTCGTCCTCGTTGGAGGTACTTGCCTCGCTGGCATTTGATGATGAGGGCTTCTACAAGAGCATGTGTGTACAAGACGATAAGGTCCCCGAGTTTTACAAGCAGTACGTCAAGGGCGTCCAGGAGCGCATCCAGCTCAATGCACGTCTCGAGTTTGAGGCCATTTGGGCAGACCACGAGCGCACCGGCACTCCTCGCAGTGTACTTAGCGATACCCTCAGCAATGCCATCAACGAGCTCAGTGACGAGCTCTCGAGCTCTGGACTGTGGCAGGACACCAAGTTCCGCAGCGGGATTCTTGCCAAGGCGCTGCCTCCAAAGCTTCTTGAGGTGGTTGGTCTCGACCAAATCCTCAAGCGCGTGCCTGATGCCTATTTGAGGGCTATTTTCGGGTCTTTCTTGGCAGGTCGCTACATTTACGATAAGGGTACCCTTGCCAACCAATTTGCATTTTACGAGTACATGATGAAGCAGCGCGCCGATATTGTTGTTTAAACTAGGCAAAATCTGATATATGCTTATGTGTTTGGTGCCATTGTCAGTTGCCGTATAGGCTGCATAGACTGCATAGCCTGCAGGTGCAATTGATGTTATGCCCGCCGCGCTTGAATGAGATGTCTAAAGTTATAATATCACAGCTAGAAAAAATAACAGGAGATGAACAGGTGGTCAAATAAATTTAAGCAAATTCAGCCTACCAGAGCGCCCGTTTAGATAATGTGGTGCTGCAAGGCGCCAATTTGTTGATGTTGCAGAGGGTGAAATATCAGCCTCCCCCCTCCCTTCCTTCAATTCACCCACCCTCGACTTCATCCATGGAGTACACTGTGGACCAAACTAAAAGCGAGCTGCTCTTAGTAGCCCACCACCGTCTATATGCCAACTAACTTGACATATGCGCCAGCGCCAATTGTCGCGGCATGACCACGGTGACCTGTGACTGCGATTCTTGCCACTAGCTGCTTTCGACGATTGGCTACGTGCTGAACAAGCCCCAAGGCATTCACCAAAAGGTCCTGGTTAATGCTGCCCTCCGCCATTGGAGCGACGCGGCCAGGAAACTCCCCGATAAACACATGTACCAGCTACTCGTCCAAGTGGTCCGCCTCCTCATTTTCCTGTGCCCGCACTTGGCAAGTGACTTGTCGCTGCCGTGTCGCTGCCGTGGGGTCAGCTTGAGAGCATCGAGGAATGGGAGGGTAATGGAGAATTGTTGGATGTGCGGTTCATCAGCCCTAAGCTCTTGGCATCTAAACCATTCTGGGTCATGCTCAAGCTGGCTCAAGCGGCGACTGTGTTCAGCGTGGTTGCCGAGAGCACAACAAAGTTCAAGGAGATCCTAGTGTATGCCAAGGCCAGTATCTCCAAGCTCAGCCTGGTTCAGTGGGGGATAATTGGCGGCCCATTCATTCCCAATGTACTCCCTTCGAGTATTCTGCGCCAGCCAGACTTCTGGCTCTCGGCGCCCAATGCCGAGGTGGCCAAGGCCGCTCTTGTTGCGCTTGGGCCCGTTGTCGACACCGGGGTCTGTGATGCCTATTCAAAAGCCTACCCCGCTTGAGCCGCTGTACTGCAAAATAAGCTGGTGCCCCGCCAACGTCAACTCGACATCAGGTGGTGCGCACATTGGAGTTTCTCCGTGGCATCACCCTGAATAAAAAAACAAATCTAGTATTAAATGTAGAAATGCTATTGTGATTGTTGATCATCGAGCCTGTCAGTGCCCAGTATCACCCAAAAGGACAAACCCGGACCATACTCCATGTGCTGTCTGCGACCGGGGCCAGGCGGGTGTTCGCAATGGCAGCATGGGGCTGCAGGCCGAAGGAGCCGAGGATCTGATCAATTAGTCTATTCCGCCTTGCCGGTAGGGCTTTCCCTGAAGTGTCAGCACCAGCAACCCACGCAGACCCACACTGAGTTTACAGCCAACTGGCGCACAAAAGGGAGACCCAAGAGAGACAATTAGAAAGTCAGCGCAGGTCCAAATGTTTAGGACCCTGATAGTTTGAGGAAGAAAGGGCTTACCCTAGAAATAGAGTTTTCGCACCATTATAAAAGAGCACTAACGGTGGCTTTGGTTGACAGCACCACGCCCCCGGAACCAGCACTGCATGATCTTGTCGAAAACATGAACCACTACTACTCAATGGGTGTTTATATACGGTTCTCTCAAATGAACCGAAAGTGCCGCTCGTCCTTTTTGAGTGATCGTGTCTGGACCAAGCTGGATGTACACCAGGTTAGGTACGGCAAACCAAACCGTTTACACTTTTGAGGGCTACACTTTACGTGGTATTGCTGCTCACTACATGAATTATTTTGCCAGGCTGGATCGCCATCACCGTGGTTGGTATTTGGCGGACCCCCGCTGCCGCCGCCAATCCGTGCTTTGCCTCGAAAAGAGTATCGGCGACCTGTACAATGGAATGAATACCTTTGCTTTCTATGGAATCCTTTGCTACCTGCCTATGGGAACGGGCTGGCTAGCGAAAAGATATTTGAATTGAAACATTTTTTTCGGATTAACCAAAAAGTATGGCAGCTGTTCTGGACAAACCCAAACCACTCGTATTGGAATCTAAGGTGAGGACGTTTCGAATAGCCTCTTCTTATCCACTCCAAAGAGGTTTACTTGAATTTATTGAGGAAACCTTGGCCGTTTGACCCCATGCGAATTCTACAGGATACGAAAATGATTGGGATATCAACATGAGAATGGCCGAGGTGGGCTACGATACGCATGCTCGCCATAATTCCAAATGAATCAAGAGTTTACGGTAGAAGCAATTCGGCTTCGCCCGTTGAATTTCGCCGCGAATGAGCTTGCTCGCGACACATCTTTTACAGAGCACGTTCTTGGCCGAAATCCTGATTTGCTTGACTACATTGAAGGAAATTGCAGATATTTCCTTTTACGCGACACTTCAGACCGCCCTCACGATTACTTCACGTTAAAAATGTTCCCGGCATGGGTGCGGAATCACACTAGTCTTGTAAAGGCGGTCATCTCTCAGGACTCAGCTCAATTCAAATGTGCCAGCGAAGAGATCCGTGACGACCAGCTTTTTGCTCTTTTTGCTATTTCCGAGAGCCGTGACTCTTTTCTAGGATGCATGGAGGGTGTATCTGAGGGGCTATGCAACAACAAAGAGTTTGCGCACAAAACTACCCAGATGACTGACCTAGCCTGGTTTTAGCTTACATCAAGGCTCCAAGACGACCCGAGTTTTATCCTTAAAGCTTTGAAAAGCAAGTGCCAACATGAAGAGGTGCAAGAACAGTTGCGATATACAGAAGACAGTTGATGGAGCAAGAGACATTCGATCTGCCACAGACGACTCCGCAAGATTTTGCTCTCTCTTCCGCCGTCCAAACTGTGGACCCACATGACCCACATGACTTACAGGGCATGGAAAGCCCAAGTCAGCTGCACAGCTGCCTAGTACTAGAAAAGCGTACGCCAAGCCATTGGCTGTCACCATATAGAGATATTACAGACGACTCGTTCAGTTGCTTGGTTTTTCGCCTGGTATCCTGGAGACCACGGTCCCGAGTGCACTCTGGCCCGACCAGGCGATCCGGTAGCATCGCGCGGCACCCATTTCTAGCGGGGAACTAGGGGCGCAAATAAACGCACTTGCCACAATTTACCCCTTAAGCTATTTTTCACTACAATTTCGTATTGCGCGCCACATATCGAGCCACCGATACCGGCGCCGATAGGCCGGGTCATGAGTCAACCGCGATTGGCGTTGAATCTTCCATCTTGACAGTAAGTGCCAATTTGTGGCTGCGGTGTGGTGCAGCGTAGATCCATAAACAGAGGCTCGAGGATAAGGAGACGCGCGATCTCCGTCTGGAGCTTTTATCGTTGAGTTGAGCATGCTAACTAGTGTTTAAAAGCATTTCGCACAAGACGCCCATGATGGCTCGTAATGGTAAGTTTTCTATTGTTGGGCGCGGAGTTCCATATCTTTGAAGTTGCTGGTCGCTGGCCTGAAATTTCACTGCACGCGCGTGGCGGTGGCGTGGCGTGGCAACCTGCACGACGATATGTGTGCCCCGCATTAACGAATCCCGAATCTCGGAAAGCATTTTACTAACCCATGGTAGCCTCCTCAAAAATAAAAGTTAAGAACCCCATCGTGGAGCTTGATGGTGATGAGATGACCCGCATCATTTGGAAGTCCATCAAGGACAAGCTCATCAACCCGTACCTGGACGTTGATCTCAAGTACTACGACTTGGGCATTGAGCACCGCGACAAGACCGATGACCAGGTGACTCACGACGCTGCCGAGGCCATTCTCAAGCACAGCGTTGGTGTCAAGTGCGCCACCATCACCCCAGACGAGGCTCGCGTCAAGGAGTTTAACCTCAAAAAGATGTGGCTTTCGCCCAACGGTACCATTCGCAACATCTTGGGCGGTACTGTTTTCCGTGAGCCCATTGTCATTGACAATATTCCCCGCCTCGTGCCCGGCTGGAAGCAACCCATTACCATTGGCCGTCATGCCCACGGTGACCAGTACAAGGCCACTGATCAGGTGATTAGCGGTCCTGGCAAGTTGGAGGTTACCTTTACTCCCGAGAATGGTAGCCCCGAGACCAAGACTGTCTACAACTACAAGGGCCCCGGTGTTGCTCTCAGCATGTACAACACTGACGAGTCGATTGAGGGCTTTGCCCACGCCTCGTTCAAGCTTGCGTTGCAAAAGAAGGTGCCCCTGTACATGAGCACCAAGAACACCATTCTCAAAAAGTACGATGGCCGCTTCAAGGACATTTTCCAGGAGCTTTACGACAACCAGTACAAGTCTCAGTTTGATGCCGCTGGTATCTGGTACGAGCACCGCCTTATTGACGATATGGTTGCCTACATGCTCAAGTCGAGCGGTGGCTACATCATTGCCATGAAGAACTATGATGGTGACGTGCAGAGCGACATTGTTGCCCAGGGCTTTGGCTCGCTTGGTCTTATGACCTCGGTGCTTGTTACCCCCGATGGCAAGACCTTTGAGAGCGAGGCTGCTCACGGTACCGTGACTCGCCACTACCGCCAGTGGCAGCAGGGTAAGGAGACCTCGACCAACTCGATTGCCTCCATCTTTGCTTGGACTCGCGGCCTGCAGAAGCGCGGTGACCTTGACAGCACTCCCGAGGTGACCAAGTTTGCCCTTGACCTCGAGAAGGCTGTGATTGATACTGTCAAGGTCGATGGTATCATGACCAAGGACCTGGCTCTCGCCCAGGGCAAGACTGACCGCTCGAGCTACGTTTTGACCGAGGAGTTTATCGACGCGGTCAAGACCCGCCTCGACAAGACCCTTGCCAAGTTGTAGGTGCAATGACGAGCGCTCTGTTCTGCTAGTTAGTTAGTTTTTAGAGCTTCAGCTATGTAGATATGATGTTATGTTTTGAAGGGCCGTGCGGGTGCCGGGCGCGCGGTGTGCGGAATACGCAAAATGGAATTCAGCATTCTCGCACCTGCTATGCCCGATCGTCCTTTTTGAGCGAACGGTGAGCAAATTTGAGCACCTCAAACGTTAGAAACCCAATACCAATCATGCGGCCCATGGGTTTGGCAAATTTGGCATAAAATCCGCCGTGAGGGTCCATTTGAGGTTCGGTCTTGGGCTGACAGACCTCCCAGTGAGGCCCGGGCGCCGCGCTCGCACGCCAGCACACGCCAACGCCCCCTGATGTGTCAGCAACGCCCCCTCTCTCCTTGCTGGCCTCTCGCAAACCACAACACAGCAGCAACCTGTCATCATGTCTCGTAGTGGAGTTGGAGTAAGTGACGACGCTGTCTCGTCGTTCAATGAGTTCAAGCTCGGCGGCCGCAAGGCCAACGCCGACAACTACATCATCTACCGTATCTCTGACGACAAGACCACCATCATTGTCGAGAAAAAGGGCCGCGCCGAGTCGTACGACGAGTTTGTCGAGCTTTTGCCCGAGAACGACTGCCGCTACGCGGTCTACGACTTTCATTTTGAGCTCCCCAATGGTGAGGGCAAGCGCAACAAGATTGTCTTTTACACCTGGAGCCCCGAGACTGCCAGCGTGCGCCCCAAGATGATTTACGCCAGTTCCAAGGATGCCCTTCGCCTTACTTTGAACGGTGTCTCTACTGATATTCAGGGCACTGATTTCAGCGAGGTTGCCTACGAGACTGTGCTTGAGCGCGTGTCCCGTGGCGCCCTTAGATAGATTGTATTGATAAGGCCTATTTGGCGCTAGACATAAGGTTCTTTGGGGTGTTTAAGCTTTTATTTGCTGCTTTTAGTTGCGGCGTAGAGGGGTGTGGCTCCCGTCTGGCTCTGAAGTTGTAATTCCTGGGCGCCCCCTAGGCTAGGCACACTCCCTCCCCCGGGGTCCGACCCTAACCCACCATCACCTCGCCTCCCTTCCAAACTGGCTGACCTCCCCTTGGATGCTCTCGCTTTGTCATGACAAACGCGCGCCAGTATAAGTGTAAACCCACAGACCACCAGCTGTCGGCCTTGGCGCGCTCACAGCTGCCAGACAGCGAACTCTACAACAAGCTCCACGAGGCCGAAAAACGTATAGACACCGTGATCACCCGCAAATGGCTCGATCTCCAAGATATGATTGGGCGCTCGATGCGCCGCAACAAGACGCTGCGCATCTTTTGCTCGAGCTCTGTGCAAAATCAGACGTGGCAAAATGGCGCGTTTGAGAGTTCGGCTTTCGATTTTGGCATTAGTACTAGCACCGAACCCCCCGCCTGGACACTACGGGTCGAGGGCCGTTTGACTGATGAGGACCCCGGCTCGCACCGCCTTTTTTCGTCCATGTTTACCTCGATAATTGTTGAGCTTCACACGGGCGATGATGTCGAGATTGTCGAGTGGCACGAGGTGTCGCCGCACTCGACCGACCCGCCAATCGATTTCGATGGCCTCGACATTCGCCGCCGCGGCGATCAGCCCGTCAAGTGCAAGATCCAGATGCAAATCAAGGAGTACCCCGACAAGTTTAAGCTCAGCCCCCAGCTTGCTTCTGTTTTGGGCATTCAAGAGGAGTCCAAGCCGGGCGTTGTTGTTGGCCTTTGGCAGTACATGCGCTTCCACCGGTTGCAGGATGTGGATGAGAAGCGCCTAATTCGGTGTGATGCTGCTTTGAAAACGTTGTTTGGCCGCGAAACCCTCACTTTCCCCGAGTTTCTTGAGCTGTTGGGCCCCCACCTCAAACCGCGCGATCCGATCGAATTTGAATACGTTATTGATCCCAGCCAGCCCCCCAAGGATGCCGCATTTGATGTAACCTTGCAAGTCGAGGACCCGTTGCGCCAGGACCTTATCACAATGCTTGATTCGTGGTACGAGTCGCAAAACGTCTTGAGGCAGCTCGACCAGCAAACGCTGCTTGACGTGCAGCACCTCAACCTGCTTGCCCAGCAGCACTCGTTCCACAAGCAAATGTACGAGGACCCCAGCACGTTCCTCGACAACTGGCTGGCGTCCCAGGCCCACGACCTCAAGGTTATCTACAGCGACCGCCAGTTCTCGGAGGAGAGCGTGCGCTCGTCCAAGTTTTACTCGGATGAGATCCTCAACCAGAGCTTGCACCTGTTTTTGAGCCGTCAGGCGGGCTCCTAAGCCAGGCTCTTGCCCTAAAAGTATTTATATGCATAGACGCTGCTAATTATAAAATGTTATGAGCGGCCCCTCGGCGCTCACGAGGCCCTGGCTCGCCTCGCTCCAGCACAGCCGGTGGTTGGCGCCGCTTAGCGTCCGCAACTCCATGGCGTTGGTAAACTCGTACGCCTGGGCGAGCTTTGGCCGGTTGGCAACCACGACCTGGTTACCGCCCACTGCCACGAGCGGCTGGCCCCAAAGATCAAACACGCACACTTCACTTTGGTAACTGACGCCAGGCACACTAAGAATATCCAAAGTGTGCTCATACTTGGCCATACAGCTCTCGAGTGACCCCGACTTATCGAGCGCCCACAGCTTGTGCTCATCGTCGCTCGCCAGCGAGCAGACGCCCCCCATTTTGCCGCGCAGCTTAACCTCGTTACAGGGGACACTTGACTTGCGCACATCCCAAAATTTCACTGCATTGTCCTGTACACTTCCAGTGGCAAAATGCTCGCCAACCCACGTCGCTGCAGTCAGGGCTGGGCCCCTAGGTTTTTTGCCGCGTTTGATTCTTCGCTGCGGATCATGCGCGTCGTGTACAATCTTTGTGGTGGCGTTTGTTCGTGAATCACATAAATATGCCGAGCCGTTCTTGCTTGTGACCAGCAGCTGATGCTGGGTGCCAGGGTTCTGGGTCACTCCGTTGAACCCAAATGCATTATCCGGCACGAACGTGCTCTTGACTCTGGATGTAGCAATATCGACCAAATCAACCGAGTTTTCAGAGCACGCCACAAGCTGGCCGCCCAAGGCACACATGCCGCGCACTGGGTACTTGCCGAGCTCGACAGTTCCAAAGATTTTCTCGGCGTTTCGCACCACAACCGAGCCCCAAAGCCCGAAAAATGAAACGTTGTGGTTTGCCAATGTGCAAATGCTCGTGATGTTGCCGCCGGCACTCTTAGTAGATGGCTTGAACGGCACAACAATACGCGGTCCCGCACGTTTTGCTTGTGCGCGTCGAGGCACAGGACGCGTATATTTGATTGCGTCTTCCGAGCCAGGCGGAGTGATATTTGTGAGGTCCTTGCCAAACCATCTGTCGAGGCTCATGATGATAAATTAAATTACGCGTAAATTTCGCGTCGTGGTGGTGAAAGTGTGCCGCGCGGCACCGCGAGGGCGTGAAAAGCAGACAAAAACTGATCAAATTGAAGTCTTTGTCGGGTCTCGTTGTCCACCTGTGCTCCAGCCCCTGGATCAATTGAGCATGCTCGAACCCTCGAGCGTTACCACGGCGACCAATCATTAATCTCCGCTTGGCTGCTCCTATCGACTTTTCTCGAGGAACTAGTCGGCCTTATACCATTAATTCACTACCAGGGCTTGTCATGATAGCCAAAGGTGCCGTTGACAGCCTGCAGCTACATGCAGAGTCCGCAGCTGGTGCATTTAGCCAATGCAGCGAGCTCACATCACTACTACTCTACCAATTGGCTTTTGCGCATCAACCAGTACACTTGCAACCACCGTCGCTCTTATCGGCATTGCCCTCGCGTGCAGCCCCGGACCTGTCGGCGAACCCCGTGGCTTATATGCACCCCAAAGTATATCACACCTTCCAGCTCTCATGACTTCTACAAACCAAGAAATGAAAGAGTTGGCGAAAGAGAGAGCTATGGGTTCTTATGGCAAGGAAGTGCAGCGCGAGATCCGGGTGATTGACCTGACCAACTTTGACAGCCGTCGCGACGAAATTGCCGAGCAGCTGTGGGCTGCTGCGACCGAGATCGGCTTTTTCCAGGTCAAGAACCACGGAATCACCGACCAAGAAATTGACGATGCGTTTGAGCGCTCCAAGCAGTTTTTTGAGCTGCCGCTCAAAACCAAGCAGCAGTACCCGATTGTGCGCAACGCAGGCTACGAGTACATGTCTCAGGTACGCCCCAGCACTGGCACGACTGATCGTAAAGAGAGCTACCAAATTACTACTTCGCGAATGGCCGGCAAGTGGCCTAGCGAGCTGCCTAAGTTTGAACAAGAGTGCAAGGCATTCTCGCACCAGTGCTGGAGGTTGGGTATGCAACTCATGAGCTGCTTTGCCACCAAGCTCGGATTTGAGCCCGATTTCTTTGAAAAAGCGCACGACTTTACCAGCCCCAAGTACCAGAGCACGCTTCGGCTCATCCACTACCAGGCCATGAAGCCCGAGGAGGTTGATCCAAAGGTGTGGCGTGCGGGTGCGCATACTGATTTTGATGTTTTGACATTGCTCTTTCAGCGTGAGGGCCAAGGCGGGCTCCAGGTGTGCCCTGGTCGCGACTATGAGGGCCAGGAGTGGACGAGCGTGACCCCCGGCAACTACACCATCACTTGCAACATTGGCGATATGCTCATGCGCTGGAGCGACGATTTGCTGCCTTCCAACTTTCATCGTGTGCGGTCACCGCGTGCGGACGAGTACTTGGGCTCGCGCTACTCGATGGCCTTCTTTTGCCAAGCCAACGAGGATGTGGTGCTCAAGGGCCCCAAAGGCAAGTATGAGCCTATAACAGCTGAGGAGTACATCAAGCAGCGCATTGCGGCCAACTATGGAATGCTTAAGGCGGCGTAGGGGGCTGAAGCGGCCAAAGCTGGGCTCAAGCTGGGCCTTGGGGTGCCAGAGGGTGCGAGAGCTGGTGCAGGGTGTGCAGATGCAAGACCCTCGAAGCTCGCAGCGACGCGTTATAGCGCCAAGTAGCAATATTTATGTCTATAGCGTGTCTAAAACGTGTCTAACGCGTAGTTCATGCACGATCCTCAGATCATGCATCAGGTGGTCCAAGAGAATGGGGGGGGTACGGCAGGGGTCCCCAAGACGCGGCTCGCGAGTCAAAACTTTTTCTGGAATTTCTCCCTAGGTCTAAACTGATATAAGACAAGTGCCTAAACCACACCCAAAATTAGAAAATTTTGTGGTGACCCCCTTCCACAGCGCCCCCTGCCCCCTTGTTGACCTGACACATGTCAGAGGAGGAAGCGGTGAGCCCCCCACAGGACAGCCCTGAGAGCGTGAAAAGTAGCTGCACGAGCCTCCACACTGCCAGGAGCCTTGAGGAAGAGCGAGAAGATGAATTTGAATCGCCTCAAAGTACCTCCACGAGCTCCAAACACAGCCCCAAAGAAGGGAGCCCCAAGAGCCGCACGCTGAGCCACAACCGGGTGCGGCCTCGGATCTTGCCAATGGCCTCTATGGAGCGGCCCATCTCGCCCACGATGAATATTGGCGCCAAGCGCATGTCGTTTGACTGGTTTTTGCAGCAGCCTTTGAGCTCAAGCTCGGCCTCGAGCCCCACCAAGGGCGCAGACCAGAGCACAATTATCCACTGGGACTATATTATGCGGCGCATCCAGCAAAATACTAATGACAAGACGCGCGAAACTAATCAGGCATTGCAGCGGACCTTTTCGGGAAGCCGTGGACACCACCGCAGCGTTTCGGATAATGACTGGGATTTCTGGACTCAGGTCGTGAGTGACTACCAAGCAGTGGCCGAGCAGCAACCTGAACGGCTCAAGGATATGCTGCACAAGATCCCCAGCAGCCTGCGGCCCGTGCTTTGGCAAATTATCTCAAATTCAAGGAACCCCGATCTCGAGGCTGTTTATGGCGAGTTGAGCAAGGAGACTGAGGTGCCATGCGCCAAAACTATTGAAAAAGATTTGGCCCGCACGTCAATGGTCAAGAATGTGGACGAGGACGCGCTATTTCGCATCCTCAGCGCTTATTCGTTGTTTGACCCCGAAGTGGGTTATACCCAAGGTATGGCGTTTGTTGCTGTTCCCTTGCTTTTTGATATCCCTGAGAGCGATGTGTTTTGCCTCTTTGTACAGCTCATGAAGGTCTATGACTTTCGTAGCCTCTACCTGCCCGAGATGCCCGGTCTCCACCTCAAACTGTACCAATTCGAGCGTTTGCTTGAAGACCGCATGGAAAAGTTGTCGACACATCTCAAGCGTCAGGGTGTACAAAGCAGTATGTACGCCTCGCAATGGTTTCTAACCGTGTTTGCCTACAAGTTCCCGCTGGAGCTCGTGCAGCGCATTTTGGATATTGTGATTGCCGAAGGATACGAGGTGGTACTTCGAGTGGCGTTTGCCCTCATGCAGCAAAACGCAGACGCAATTCTGGCCCTCAAATTTGACCAGCTGCTGCCGTTCCTCAAGGATAACATTTTTGATCGGTACGCCACCAATGCGAGCGAGCTGGTTAGGGATACGGCCGCAGTGGATATTGCGCCTCACATCTTGGCCACGTACGAGCTGGAGCACCAAGAGTTGCAGCGCACCGAGAAGGAGCGCGTCGAGCAGATGGATGCCCTGCGCGCCTCCAACACGCGGCTCACGATCCAAACCCGCACCGTGGAGGCCGAGCTCGGCCGCCTCAACAGCGAGCATGTCGAGATTGTCAACAAAATGGTCGAGCTTGGGCTCGAAAACGCGCGGCTCGTCCACGACAATGAGGAGCTCGAGCTTGAGAACCGCCAGCTCAAGGCCTCGGTCGAGGAGGATTTCATTGGTGTGGTTAAGGAACGCGACACCCTGCGCGAGGTGCGTGCCCGCCTAGAAGCCCAGATCGAAGGGTTACAGGTGGCACTTGCCGAGGCCCACGCGGGTTGATGCTGTCGAGGCCCACGCGATTAGCCCTTTGCGTACATGCGCGCCCTATTTATCTAATTTATGTACATCTTGATATCCGCCTGGCGCTCCGCAGCCAGATCAAGCAGCTCCTGGAAGCTCGACTGGTTGTGGCGGCTCAAGTGGCTCGTAAAAGTGCCATCGAGCTCGGGGTTGTAAAGAGCCTTAATGAGGCGCGAGCGGCCAACCAAAACTTGCACAGGCGCTCCATTGCACTCGCCACGGCCGTAAACCTTGGTCTCGCCCTCGAGCTCAAACTGGGGAGCAGCCTTTTCGGTGCGCTGCTGCTTTTGCAGCACCTGCCACCTAAGAGCCCAGCCAGCACTTCCAAGACTCTTGACTCGTTGAGGAGTATCTTTGAGAAGGTAAGCATCGAGGCCACCCTCTTTTGTGATTGTCTTGAGGACGCTCGACACTACGCGAAGCTTGAGCGTCTTTTTGAGGGTCTCGCTCCACAACGACACCCGCTGCACGTTGGGGTGGAAAATCCTAACGTGCTTGTTTCCGTACTCGGAGATTTTGTGGCCAAACTGAAGCGTCTTGCCGCCGTAAAGGCCGCGGTCGCTCTGTTTGTAGCTTGTGGCAGGACCGTAGGGGTAAGGGGGCATATCCACGGCCTTGGGCAAAGATGTGATGGGCTCACCAACCTGTGGCAGTTTGGGGGTACCAACCTTGCGGTTGACAATGTGTCTAAACTCCCGTAGCCGGCAAAGGGTCGGGTGCATGCTTAGTCCTCGGTTTGGCAGAAGTGAAATATTTATTTGGCTGAGTAAGTGCTAGGTGAGAGAGGCAGAGGGAGCGTAAGTTAATATACGCTTGGGTAGCCCTAGTCGCAATTAATTCGTTATCGTTCGCTTCTCGTCGCTGGCGACCTTGAAGGAGCCCAAATCTTTAAGTAAATTACTCAGCGGTCCCACATCTGTGCATTCTATATATCCATATGTAAACCCCCCTTTAGAACTTTGGCGTCATCAATGCCATCTTAACTCAACACACTGTGCATTAATTGTCCCATTTCAGCCCGCGTTCCGCTCCCAACAGCCCTGTAAAAAATATTGTCAAGATTATGTCACGCACTAGGGCTCACAATCGCACCCACTCACATCCTCCCAGGCACTCGAACGATACACTAATGTCCACTCGCTCTGGAATTATTGTTGGCAAGAACCACGGCCACAAGGTGACCCCCAAGGCTGTCCCCTCCAAGATCAGCTACCGCAAGGGCGCCGCCTCCAAGCGCACCACCTTTGTTCGCAGCCTCGTCTCTGAGGTCTGCGGTTTGGCCCCTTACGAGCGCCGCCTCATTGAGTTGATCCGCAACTCCCAGGACAAGCGCGCCAAGAAGCTCGCCAAGAAGAAGTTGGGTACTCACAAGCGCGCCAAGGCCAAGTACGAGTCCATGCAGGAGGTCATTGCTGAGGCCCGCCGCGCTGGTCACTAATTGCCTGTAGAGGTATATATATTAGCATAAAAGTCACTCGTAATGATTGGCAGCTCTTGGAGCACATCCCGGGTTATCTATAAGTTGTATAGCACCGCTGGCTTGGCTGGACATTTGCCGATTAACTTGACTTGGAGAAATTTTAGCTCCTACAGAAACTCTAAAAATATCCAACAACAGAACATATAACATAGCTCAAACCACAGATCCAAAATATGCAGTCAGATTTACCTTCACAGCTGAGATTGGCCAGTATCGAATGAGCAACATCTAATTCAAGAAAATTCATACACCTATATTAAACATTTTGATTGCTAGAACAACATGAAATAAGTGCAGCCTGACCCGTTTAAGGCTGATAGCGGCTAACTGCTCAAATCTGGGGTAACATTTGGGCGGAAACACAGGCGTAAACGATCGCAAACAATCGGAATGGATAAAATATTAGCCCACAAACTGCTAACTGCCCAAATTTCACTCCAATACCGAGAACTGGTCTGACCGGCTAAATGCGACTCTGTGAAAAATCGGCCATATGATACACGGATCGCCGCTATATCCTCCTAAATAGAGCGAGTAGGCGAAAATTTAGAGGTGTTTGACATTCAGTCACCATACATTCAAGTACCCGGTTTCGTCCCTACTCTCCTTACCAATGGTTTCGCTAACGGTAAACTCACCGCATCGCAAGGAGCCCTACCGGATTCAAATCGGGCCCCAAGAAGCTCTGAACTCGGTCAAGCAGTACCTTGTTTCGTTAGGACAGCTCCAACAGCCCCTGACCTGTTTTTCACTTCTCAGGAACGGCGAGCCTGTTGACCTGTTTGCGACTGTGGAGGAGCTCGAGTTGGGCGATGAAACGCTCGAGGTGGCTGCTGAGGACTTTTCCCTCGGCGAGGTCCACGCTCACGTCCAGCAAACCCGTGAACTGCTTGGCTTTGTCGACAAGGCTGAGCCCTGGCAATCGCTGGCTTCTGGCGCTACCCGCATCTCGTTCAAGACTAAAAAGGCCCCCAAGCCCAAGGAGCGTGCTCTCACTGATAAGCCTGACATCCCTGAGCCCGAGGTTTTGACCAACACTCTTGAGGAGGAGAGGGAGGTTTTGGTGTCTTCTACCAACACCCACACCCCGTCGCCTACTTGTCGTACCTTGCACTACTCGTGCTGGCACCCTCCTACCTTTGCCCAGTCGCTGAACGGTACTCTTGCTCACCTCAAATTTGTTGCCGCCGACGGCAAGGTCTTTCACATCTCGGCCACCAACAAGGGCTTTTATGTCAACAGCAGCACCGACGACAAGTACGATGATAAGCTCAGGACTGATAGTGTCAATGTCTCGTTGCTTCAGCTCATTGGCCGCATCTCGCCTCGCACTTTGTCTGCCGTCGAGAAGCTCAACTCTCAAATGAGCAAGTTGCCGAGCCAGCAGTGGCAGCAGCCCATTGCCAGCTTCCTTAATGCTCCCTGGCTCGTGGATGCTAGCTTCAGCCCCAGCAGCGACCTCGCTCGTACCCAGGAGGTGCCCAGCCTCAAGGACTGGAACGAGGAGTTCCAGGTCACTCGCGAGCTCAGCGCTACCGAGACTGTGCGTGACCGTATTGTGCGCGAGAAGCTGCTTGTGCAGAGCTGCCACGAGTTTGCTGTGGCTGCCGCCAAGGGCGCTCAGGATGTGGTGACTGGTAACATTACCGCCTTCAACCCTAGCGACCTCCCCGAGAACAGAATTTACCTGCGCAACAACATCTTTTACACCTTGGCGTTTGACTCTGTTGGAACCTTTGAGGAGTTTGGTGGTGACGATGCTGCTCGTATCGCTGCTCTCAAGGATATGCAGGGTGCCCAGTACATGCTCAACCTTGACTTGCAGTCGTCGCCTGTTTTGACCTGTGTTGTTGACTTTTGCGGTCGCCGCGTGGTTGCCCAGGGCCCCGTGCCGGGTATTTTCCGCGAGAATGTCGAGCCTGATATCGTGTACGGCTCGAGCGAGGGCCGTTCTGAGGTGTTTGCCAAGGACGAGGGTAAAGAGGACGCGCAAAAGATTGCCAAGAGCTTCCACCTCAAGGAGCACACTGCCTTTTCTACCGAGGGCGAGACTGCCGCCATCCACACCTCTGTGTCGACCAAGTTGATGAACGGCAGCGATGGCCGTCGCTACATTTTGGATTGCGCCCGGATCACCCCCGTTGACCTGGGTTTTCTCGAGACTAACCCCGAGTACCCCCACAAGTTTGCTCTTGTGCGCCCCGAGGCCGTCAATGAGTGGTTCCGCCACAAGGTCCGGGAGGAGCTCGGCGACAGGGAGCTCACCGAGGAGCTTGCCGCTTCGTTTGCTGCCAAGTTTGTCGTCAACCCCGACTGCCATCTCGAAGCTCCCAAGGAGCTCGAGCAGGAGTACGCCGAGGACCGCAAGGTGGTCAAGGAGGTTTCGGACTTTATTGTCTCCAAGCTTATTCCTAGCTACATCTCTGAGCTCAGCCAGGGCTCGACTGTGTACCCTCTTGATGGTGCCCAGCTCACCAACGGCATGCACAAGCGCGGTATCTCGATGAGACACCTTGGCAACGTCCACGCCAAGAGCAAGGGTGCCCTCAAGGAGGTAATTGAGCGCGAGGCTGTGGCCCGTGCCATCAAGCACCTTGTCAACAAGCGTATCGAGAAGGCTGCCATCCCTGAGGTTCACGCCCAGATCGTCAAGTTCTTCCAGGACTTTGACGTTGAGCTCATCAAGGCCGAGACCAAGAAGCGCTTTGGTGTTGGGGCCTCGCCCGTGCTTTCGTTGCAGCTGTTGCGTGAAGTGTCCACCAAGCTGGGTCTGCAGTGGAGCAGCGAGATCGTTCTTAGCTCCATCAAGGCCTCGGATCTCAAGTGCTTTGTGCCTCGCGTTCGCTACTCGACCTTGCAGAGCGCCATCCCCGAGGAGGCTCTCGCTGCTGGCCGTGCCACCGTCAGCTCCAACAAGGAGGATGCCCTCGACATTGTGCGCGAGGCACTTAGCCTGCACGAGCAGGTCTACGGCGTTGTGCACCCCGAGACCGCCAAGGCTTACAACCAGGCTTCGCTCGTGTACCACGAGGTTCAGGACTATGAGCAGGCCGTGGAGCACGTCAAGCGTGCTATTTGCCTGAGCGAGCGCCTCAACGGCCTTGATGCTGCCGAGACCATTGTCTACTACATCAACCTCGGCTTTTACGAACGTGCCCGTGGCTCTGTCACTGATTCTTTGGCGACCATCAACTACATTTTGCGCTTGTGGAACTCGATCGGCCCCAAGAACCACCCCGACGCTCTGAACAGTTTGCAGAGTGTAGCCACCATGCTCTTCCAGTCGCGCTTCTACGAGCACTCCATCACCTGGTATGAGCGCGCCATTGCCGCTGCCGCTAGCGAAAATGACCTTGGCCCGCTTTACTTGCAGCTGTCGCAGGCCCACGTTATTCACAACAATGCCTACGCTACTGCCACCCGTGCTGCCGAGAAGGCGTTTGCCCTCTACAAGTCGAGCAGAGGCACTGAGGACGATGGCACCAAGGAGTGCAAGAAGTGGCTCGACCAGCTGGTCAATGCCACCGTGCGTGACATCAAGGCCAGCAAAATCAAGGTCCAAGCCATCCCTGCGCAGACTCAAAAGCCGCGCAGCGTGAACTCCATCGTCAACTACATTATGGGCGACGAGAAGAAGGACAAGAAGAAGTCCAAAAAGAATAAGAAAAGTACATAGGCGATAGCCATTATATTCCCCTAACTTGGGCTCTAATTTAGTTGTAACTCTTGAGTTCCTCGTCGGTGTACCTGAGGACCTTACCCCTCAGCTCAGAGCTGGCAGACATGACCAGGTTACCGTAAAGTTTGCCGGAATCTTCGGGCGACACGAGCTTGCCCGAGGCATGCAAATCGCGGAACTTTTGCACCCCGTCGCCCATAGCGGTAGCGTGGGTTGTGCGGATATTTTGCTGCATTTGAGTGTCAACAACGCCAGGGGCAACTGCAATGGGCACGAGCTCAGGCTCCTCAGCAGCCAGAGTGCACGAAAAGTGGTTCAGGGCTGCCTTGGTGGCTCCATAGGCTCCCCACGTAGGGTAGTGTCCAGAGGCAGCACCGCTCGACACAAACACGATACGGGCATTAGCCTTGCGCAAATTGGGCAATAGAGCCTTGGTTGCACCCACAATGCTAAAGACATTGACCTCAAAGCACTTGGACCAGTCGGCAACGTCTGCCTCGGCCAACTTGGCTACGGGCTCGAGGATACCGTGATTAAAGACAACACCCTTGGGCTCGAGCTCTGCAAGCTTGGCGTGCAGCTTGGGGTCACAGATATCGCCCGGAATGTGGGTATAGTTGGGGTGTTTAATTGCGCTGTCTCTTCTCGCCACACCAACGACCTTTTCGCCTTTGGACAGCAGGTAAAGAGCGATTTGTTGGCCAATGCCGGATGAAGTTCCAGTGATGAGATACATGTCAGAAGTGATCAGTTGAGGAGGGTGATCAGGGAGGTGCTGCTAGGTGCTGCCGGGTAATGGCTGTGTGCAGTATTGTATAGTGTAGATCAGAGAGTCTAAAGGCTGGTGGACAATGTGTTAAACTCTATGCAGACCCCAGGTACTCCCGATCGGGCACTAGCAAGCGGTTGGCTCAAGTTAGCAAGCGTTGTGAGTAGCTCCTGCACTGCACCACGGACGAGTCCTCGGATCATGAGACCATCAACAGTGAGCCCACGATACCTCCCAAATCTACAAGTTCTAAATATAAATCTGATAGTCATAGGCCTCCTCTTAAACCTTGAGCGGCAGGTTGCCCCCCAGACTGCTTCGTAATGAAAGACCTTCGCGGGGACTCCCCAAGCTTTCGGCCAGGGGCCCCCCTGCAATCTCCAGACAGCCCCAAGACGCGTTTTCGAAAGTTTAATCCGAATCGTACGTTCAACGTAGAAAAGGTCGCGTCTACGACGCCGTTTGCCGCGCCAATCACGTCGGCGCCTCCTTTGGAGATGCAGGCCATGCAAAGCGCCCTGCCCAGCGCCCTCAACAGCATGTACCACCCTCCACTGCACCCTTTGCAATATCACCTTTACGCGCCGCCTCCCGTGCGGGTGTCGTTGGAGGCGCACCAGCGTACCGTGGATCACCTTTTTATCGCGAGTGATTTGCGCCATGAACTCCAACAGCGCAACGAAGCAACCTTGCAAACAATGGTGAGCAGCTCGCTGCCCGACTATGTGCATGTTTACCACTCGTTGGTGCCCCTCGACACGAGTGTCCAGGGAACGACGAAAAAGTACAAGGCGGTCTCTAATTTGAATGGGCGCACTGTTTGTTTGTTGCGTGTAGCTGATTTTAGCGTCTCGCATGAGCAGGCCATGTCGCCAATCAACAAATGGAACAAGGTCAAGTTGGGCGGCCTCGTGGGCGTTTTGGAGTCGTTTACCACGCTGGCGTTTGGCGATAATTCGCTTGTTGTTGTTTACGAATATTATCCGCTTGCCCAGACCATGGACTCGGCCCTCAACGGTAGCCAACCCGAGGGTCTCGTGTGGAGCTTGGCAGCCCAGCTTGGCGGTACTTTGCACCAGCTACACAAAAAGGGGTTGTTTGCCCGCAACATTTCGACCAAGACGGTGCTCATCACCTCCAAAGACCGTGCTCGTTTGAGCGGGTGCGGCTGCCCTGACGTGATGGCCCTTGAAGAGCGGATTCAAAGTGCTGCTGATCCTCCCAACCCGCAAGATCTGATGCAACGCGACTGGCAAGATCTTGGACGCGTGCTGCAATCAATGCTTGGCACGAGGCAGTACTCGCAGGACCTCCAGGCGTTCTTGGCCCTGCTGCAGGCGCCCAAGGTTGACCAGATCATGGTGGCGCTTGCGCCGCACATTTTGAGAGTTTTGGACTCGGCGTTACTGTACAATGATACCCTAGAGACAACGCTCAGCACTGAGCTCGAAAACGCGCGCCTTGTGCGGCTGCTTGCCAAGCTTGAATTTTTGGCTCGCCGCCCGGGCCAAGATGATGCTCGCTGGAGCCCCACAGGTCCTCTGTACCCGCTGCTGTTGTTATTGGATTACACTTTTCACCAGGTGGACGAGAACGGCAAGCCCACACTGGACCTTGCCCACGCCATGAGCTGCCTGAACAAGCTGGACGCGGGCGTGGATGAGAACGTTTTGCTGGTGTCTGCAGACGAAAAGACCCGCTTGGTGATGAGCTACAAGGAGCTCAAGGCACTTGCCGAGAGCGAGTTCCGCCAACTTAGACATTAGAGAGCACTTTCCGCAATACGCTATATTAAATAGTACGCTCATATACATTCTGAAGTTCAATAAATAAAAAAAATAGCATCAATCAAAAGTGATGATGAGGTTGAAAGTAACGTTCAGGACCCACACGCCAATGCACATGGCGCCCACCCGGGGCCCAACGCGCCAGTCGTTGAGGGGCAGCAGCACCATCAGCATCAGCAAGGTCACAATCAGGAGCACGCACGTCACTACAATGCTCGTGCTGCTCTCAATGGGGATGGCGCGTTTGCCGCTAAGCAGCATCTCGACCGCCGAGGAGCCTCCAAGGCCAATCAGGATGAGCAGCAGAGGCGACCCAAAGCACGCCGAGAACGCCATTGTGGAGTGGTCGCTGCGAGCGATCGAGATGTTGGAGACGAGATCACCCAGCGAGTTTCCGATCGCCACAACCGTCAAGCCCAACACAGCCTTGGATACTCCAAACGCTTCGCCCAGCACCTTGACCACATCCACGACCCCTGACGCCAGGGTCATGATCCATAAAACCGCTAAAAAGAACCCCGCGGCGGCCACCAGAGCGACTCCCTGGTAGTAGCGGCCAAAAAACATTAGCGCGCCGCACACTGCCGCAGTGGCCAAGGCAGCCTGCCAAGTCCATGGCAGCACGAGCCCAAACAGGGCCCAGCTTGCAGTCACAGCATAAATAGTGTTGATACCGGCAATTGGTTCAGCGGGTGGGATGGGAATTGTGAGTTGGAGCACCAAAAGTACAGGCGAAATGACCGTGGTGTTGATGCGCTGCAGCCACGTCTTTTGGCGCCAATCGATAAACGCGGGAAACAGGTGCTCCTCGACAGTTTTGGGGTCAACGTGCACGCTCATAAACGAGCTAGCAATTGATTTGTGCGGCGATAAGTTCATTGAGCCACCGGGGCTGCCTGGCAGGGGTAAAAGAAACTTTGGAATTTGCAGGCTGAGGGTCGGCGTTAACGGTTGTGAGCCTTGTATTTGCGTCTCCTCGTCCGTGTTTGTGCTTTGCGGGTGGCTGTTGGTATCCCTCAGGGTATCCCTGAGGGTAGCCTGGCCGGCACTGCCCAACGCCGCCTGGCGCTCAGCCTCGATACTGGGCTCGCCCGGCTCAAAGCTATGGCGCGGCCCGGGCTCTGGAGTATCCCAATGCTCAACCACATCATAAAAAATTGGTCTTGTAGTATCAACCTCGCCGTGGAGGTGCACAAACCGCGGATCATCGTGCTCCGTATTCACTACCAAGACGGCGTACAGCACGTACAAAATGATCAGGGCCATGCTTTCCCAGACTGAAATTTGACCATCAGCAACAACAAACAAGATTAGCGTCGAAGCCACTATTAAAAAGCCGCAATCGCGCAAAAATGCCTTTGGGATTACCTGCGAGGGTTGGGCAATGGCCAAAGTGCCAACAACGACGCAAATAATGAAAAATGCGGCGCCAATGACACTGCCCATGGCGAGACTGGCATTATCGCTGTGCAAGGCAGCAAATGCACTGAAAATATCTACGCTGGCGTTGCCAAATGCAATAAAAGTGGCGCCAATGACCTGCTCGGAAAGTCCCGTATGAAGGCTTAGCATGTGGAGATTCGGGCACAAATAGTCATAAGCCGCTATACCAATACCAGTAAACACGTAAAAGAGCTTCACGGCTTCCACTGCTAGCCCCTGGTAACCCAGCGTTTGGCCAGACATCCGTAGCAACGTTTGTGTAAGCACAGTAGGTTAAGGCCCTTTTGGTCAAGGGTCCCAAATCACTTATAGCGGGGAAATATAAATAGAGTCTGGTGATGCGCAGGCATTGCGAGCAAGCTGCTGCGCAAAACTCTCACAGTTTCAAGTTATGGGGGTAGCAACACCTTTTCACCACCTGATATGACCTCGCGTGGGCTCACATGCTGACGCATGACTCCGTTGACTGGGCTGGTGATCGGGCTATCAGGGTTGCGTCATGCACGTCCCCTGCAGTATGTGCATAAGCGATAAGCCCACTTCGGTAGATAAATCTATAAATGGCAGGCAAGGTTCAAATAGATGACGTGAAGTCAGGGTCCCACAACAGGTGACGGACGGCACTTGCCGAAGGCCCCAGGAGACGGGCTGTGCGATTAATTGCCTCAAAAATTTTCGACCATTATCCAATTCTTGTTGTTTGACTCGAATTCGCTTCCAACATTTCATCAACTTTGTGTGGCGCCCGCCCAGGACCTTATCCGTCTTACATGCCACCCCACTGGCAGCCCGATTCAGACGCATTGGCGTGCGCCCTCTGCAACTCACGATTCTCCATTTTGAACCGCCGGCACCACTGCCGGCACTGTGGAAGAGTAGTCTGCGGTCCTTGCGGCTCCCATTTCACCGAATATTTGCCCACAACCTATGTTGTTTCTCCGCCCGGTCGGAGCTACTTGGAAAGCCCGCTCGTGCCCCACAGAACCTGTAACGAGTGTAATCACGAACTAGAGGTGATCAAAAGCCTTAATACACAGGGGAATATCGTGCAGGAGCCGTGTGCCATTCAGGAAGAGCTATCGCGGTGCCCCATCTGCGACCTGCTTTTGGTGCACATGCAGGAGTCTCAACAGGAAGCTCACATCAATTCGTGCTTGATGTTGTGCTCCCCCACTAGCCGCAACCGTATGATTGTCTACAAACTGGCCGAAAAGGTCATGGGCGAGTGCTCGATCTGCTTTGAAGATTTTGAGGGTGGTCAGAGCGTGGGCCGCCTCGAATGCCTTTGTGTGTTTCATGATGAGTGTATTTTGCGGTGGTTTAAGAAGAAAGGTGCTGGAAAGTGCCCTGTACACAATGTCCACGGCTAGGTGCCCCTTAGCTTGGTCCAGTTCGGTCGTGGCCCTGGCTGCTCTGGCGACCCTGACTGCGCCCGTCGATAACCCCGAGGCGCATCAAGGCCATCGCCGCGCTTGAACATTCAATTGCTCCTTTTTGGTCTTCTCACCCCTCTGTTCCCTCCTCTATTTTTATTCGGCATGGCCATATTTATTATTAGACTATTCAACCGTTCTTTCTCTCTGAGGTACTTTATCAGGCACACTTCCGACCAACCATGAGCGCTCCAAATTGAAACATATTAATGCCTCATTATCCTAATTATATATGACTCCCGTTGCCGAAGGGGGACCGCTTACATGGGCCAACGACAATCGCAACCGGCGGCTCAGCCCAGAACAGGGGGCACGCTGCGAAGGGTGAGTGACGTGGTTCAAAACACTTTTAAGCGATCACGGCTTGGTAGCTCAGCAGGAGCGGACTCCGCGACCCCAATGGCTGCTGAGAAGCCAGCACTAGCGCGACCGCAGCCGGTGCACCAGCGCAGCGAGGAGCCAATACACACTGCCAAAACTGCCGATCCGTCATATTCGAGCTCAGTCGATGAGTGGGAGTCGTTTAAGAGTGCCTCTGAACACGCGGACCCACAGCGCAGCGCAGACCAAGGCGAAGAGCCCAGCCGGGCGCACAGCGTGCGCAGTTCACAGAGCGTACACAGCGTTGAAGATGCCCAGAGCGTGCACGATAACACTCACTCGCACGATCTGCCTGCGCTGAGCCGGTTACTGGCGGTTGCCGCCTCATTCGCCGCGGCATCGCTTATCGGGGACAATGAGAGCCCGCTTGGGTTTTTGGGGTTCCTTGAAGAACTTTTGACAGCCGGCGCAATGCCGGGTAACCTGCTGCGCACCTTTAGTTTTCCCGAATCAAACGGCCAGATACCGCTTGTGGTTGTGTGGGTCCGTGAACGCAGCTTCGGCGACTCGTGGGTAATTTTTGTGCTTGGCAGCAGTTTCCCTGCGGGCCACCCCATATTCCAGAGTACTGATAATGAAAATCTTGAGGAACTGCTTGTTTCATTGGGGTTCATGGAACGCAAGGTGAGCCAAGAGCACTTGGATGCCATGGGCGGCCTCAGGATGGCCGCGGGCACTGAGGATCGCTGCGCCATTTGCCTTCAAGATTGTGCCGAAGGCGATGAGGTGCGGGCACTTGATTGTAAGCACGAATACCACCGTGAATGTATCGACAATTGGGTGACCAAGGGCCACAATAGCTGCCCCACTTGCCGGCAGCGAGTGGTTAGCACTGATAGCGAGCCGTTACAGCCAACTGATTATTGGAGCCGTGCGCCTTCTGCTGCTACCGTTGATGCCGATACCGCTTCCCAGGATATCGATCTTGGCGATGTGTGGTAGGTGCCTCAGGGGCCTCAGGGTAAGGCGCCCTCAGGGCAAGGGGGGGGTCCCACAAAGCGTGCGACAAACCTTGCCAAAAGGGACTCAAAAAAAAGACCTCACAGCTTTAAAAAATTTTGCTTTCGCCTTGATTTATACCTAAAAACCTATTTAACAAATTATATACAATATTCTGCTTTGCCACTGGGTGGCGAGCGGCCCGTACGCCGAGCGCCCGGAAATTGAGAGAGACGTTTGAAATTTCTCTCCAAAAGACGCGTTTATCGCGTCGACGCGCGTTTCACTCCCCACAGTCACCACAAAATCCTCGTTTGCCCAGCTTGTCCAAAGCTTCGTCATGGACAGCTCTGAGCATGTCCAGTGGCAGACCAGTTCTGATGGGCCACGCCAGCCTGACCCTCCAGAAATGAAGCTTGGGTCGCGTGATCCTCCAGAGACCCCGCAGAAGTACGAAGATTCGCTCGACGCGGCCTCGGCGTTCTTGCAGAAGTACGAACCGACCCTAACCAGCTCGCCTCCAGCCACATGGCACTCGCCCGTCCAAAGTGCATCTCTTGGCGCAAACCAATCGGCAAATATTTCGGTAACTCAGCCGCCAAAACGCGCCAAGGGCGAAGTTCAGGGTAAATACTACCGGTTCTCGCCTAACCATTTACGGGCCGCTAGCGCTCCGTTGGGGAGCCCCACACGTGCGCCAACGAAAAATTTACTGCCAATTCCTGAGTTGAGCGCTTCAGAGAGCGAGGATGAGCCAAGCAAGCCAAACAATACCAAAATCAAGCCCGCAGCAGAAAGCGCGCCGTTGGTGCTCGGACCTCCTCTGGGCGGCGCGAGTGGCTCGAAACCACTGCCGGTACCTGAACTGTCTACAGCATCACCTTATCCGCCAAAAGGGCTTGTGTTTGCGCCCCTACCAGTATCTGTGCCAGTACCGGCGCCACCCCCTCCTGCTGTGCCCCAATTTGACCTTTCAGACAGCGAGGATGAGGCCCCGGAAACAAGCGTGCACCCTGATCTCATCACTTATTGGACAACCAAGCACACGCACCGCTTTATTGTGTACCAAATTACCCGCAAGCCCGAGTCTACCGACCTTTGGTGCCGGCACAGCGGCGGGTTCTCCACTTTGAGTTTGGTGAAATCTTGGAAATCTCAGCCGGTCAAGGTGGGTGATATTGTCAACGTGGTGGGCGAGCTCACGGCAGGCCCGCTCATTGTGGTTGATCACACGCTGCTTGTTGTTGTGAACCCCGACTGGCTGGTGCCGGTGACCACAGTGGCTGAGGCGTTCAAGTGTGAGCGCCAAGTGATTTTGCGGCACCGTGTGCGTTATTCGGCAGTCGAGACCTCTGTTCACTTGATTTATGGTAACATCATCCACGAAGCTATTCAAAGCTGCCTGTTTGACCATTTTTCGGAAAAACGCCTCAAGGCTCTGTTTGAAGTTTTAGTGCAAAATTATGTTCAGGATCTCGTCACTGTCAACAAGACGCAGGCTCAAGCGCTGGTGGAGCTTAATCGCACTATCCCAAATATCCTCAAATGGACCGATCTTTACTGCCGCACCCAGCCCGACTATGACTTGAGCGTGTACCGCAGTTCACGCCGCTGGCGTGTAGGCATTAGGCGTAGCCGCTACACCGAGCTTGAGTGCTGGAGCCCACAGTACGGTATCTTGGGCAAGATTGACGCGGTGGTCGAGGCTCAGACCAGCGAGGGCACCAAGCTCGTGGGCCTCGAGGTCAAGACCGGTAAAATCCAGAGCGCTGCTCACCGTGCTCAAAGCGCCTTGTACTCGATCTTGCTGGAGGAGCGGTTTGGCTCAAGGGCCGCTTCGTACACGCTGCTTTGGTACTCGCAGGACGGCGATTGTACAGCAGTGCCAGCGCTCAAGGAAGAGATCCGCCTACTCATTCAAAAGCGCAACTCGATCGTGAGCTATTTCAAAAACCCCCACCTGCTTCCTGCGCCCATCAGCGACTCGCGTGCGTGCAGAATGTGCTTCTCGCGCGCCGCCTGCACGCCCTATGTAGCCGCCTACCAAGAGCTTGATGGCGCGCCGCCCAATGATATTGAGGAGCTGGTCAAGGAGGACACGGGCCATTTAAGTGGAGAGCACCTTGAGTTTCTTGAATCAATGGATCGTGCGCTCACGGACGAGGATCTAATTGCTCAGCGCAGCCTCAACCGCCTTTGGCTTCGCTCGGATGCTACGCGCGAGGAGCAAGGAAATTGCCTCAGTGGGCTCGAAATTGTCAAGCAGATGCCTTTTAGCGATGAAGCAGGTGGTCTCAACTATATCTACAAGCTTGGTCGTACCGCGCCATTCCCCAAAGACTCCCAACTCAGGGCAGGCACCAATGTGTTTATATCTTCTGCTGCGATAATTTGCGTTGCCACGGGCCGAATTCAAAGCATTGACGGCAACAGTTTGTGGGTTGCATCCAACCAGCCTTTTGAGGGCCGCGTCTCTCTCAACCTCAACGATGCCCAAAGTTTTACCGCCTACTCGCGGGGCAACTTTATGAGCATGTTTGCGCCGGACCAGACTAAATTGCTGAGGCTTGTGGTAGACCTTGAGCCTCCAAGGTTTACAAACATCAACTACAAGTTCCAGGGCGAGTTTAATCACGACCAAACGCGCGCCATCTCCTTGGCCAAAAATGCCCAAGACTATGCCATCATTAGAGGTATGCCTGGAACAGGTAAGACCACGACAATTGTCTCGCTGTGCAAATTGTTGTCGGAACAGGGCCAGAGTGTGCTGCTCACGGGCTACACAAACAGCTCGGTGGACAATATTGTGCTCAAGCTGATGCGCAAGGGTCTTAACGTCTTGCGGCTTGGCAACAGTCTTGGCGCGATCCATCCAGATGTGCACGAGGTTTGCGCTGCCAAAAAGTTTCCTGCCACTAAGGAAGAGCTCGATGAGTTGTTCCTAACCCCGAAAATTGTGGCCACCACCTCGCTCTCGTTGCGGAGCTATATCTTCCGGGTCCGTCGCTTTGACTATTGTATTGTGGACGAGGCATCGCAGCTAACACTGCCTGCAGCGCTCGGCGCCCTGGCATTCGCTGACAAGTTCATTCTGGTTGGTGACGACTACCAACTGCGGCCGCTCGTGCGCAGCACGTCCAAGGAGCTCCAAACCTCTTTGTTCCAGCGGCTGGCCGAAAAGCACCCCGCGAGCGTGGTTAACCTGACTCACCAGTACCGCATGAACCAGGATATCATGAAATTGAGTAGTGAGCTGGTCTATGAGGGTCGCCTGCGCTGCGCCAATACACAGGTCGCCAAGCAGCGCCTGCCAATTAAGCTGTCACCGTTTGTCAAATGCCCACCATGGCTTGATCCCGCGCGTGCTGTTGTGTTTGTTAATACTGACGGCTCGCATGCCACAGAGACCGAAACCTCAGAGGGTGTGTACAACATGTTTGAGATTGCTTTGGTCACAAATATGATCAAGACCTTTATGGCCAACGGTGTGGCACCCGCCGACATTGGCGTCATCTCAGTCTACAACCAGCAGGTCAAGCGGCTCCAGGAAAAGCTGCGCCAGGAGCGTCAAACCGTTGAGGTGCTCACCGCCGACAAGGCTCAGGGACGTGATAAAGAGCTGATCATTATCTCACTGGTGCGCTCAAACGATGAGGGCAAGGTCGGTCAGCTGCTCAAGGATTGGCGCCGGATCAATGTGGTGTTTACGCGGGCAAAGTGCAAGCTGGTAATTGTGGGCAGTCGCAAGACGCTGCGAGGCGCAGGCCGTCTCGATAAGTTCCTCGAGGTTATTGAAAAGAACAAGTGGGTCAGCGAGATTGAGTAGCCACATATTTATTTATTTATTGCATTGTAGGTGAGTGAGGGCTGAGGTAGCTGTGTGAGCTCCTCGTACAGTTCAAGGCCGGCGCTTGTATCAATTGAGGCTCCCAGCGTATTTTGCCGCTGAGGTATTCGCGAGACTGCCTATTCGTTTTATACAGGAGCTACACCCTAATTGTATGTCTGTATGAATATGCGATCTGCCCAGCTCTTTAGTGCGGAGCAACCACTGCAGCCCTACAAACAGCACTGGAGCTGCTCTTGGTCCCTGTATACCTGGTTCATGTACTTATCCTACGCATGGCGCATTGGATGAGTGGTTTTCTAACTTTGACGCTCGGGCAGAAGCCAGCATCCAGGTTGCCCCTGGTAACCGGCCTCTGCAAGATCGAGTATGGACCTCACATACCAAGTCCAGGTATAGTAGCCAGAGCTCTCTGGTATCCTCGGCCGGGTCAAATGTACTGCTTGCCTATTTAGACCCACAGCACATTTACCCCGTTCAAGCAAGAGTGAGATCAAAATTACAGTCTACATCTAAATAGGTTTGCTGAGCACGCTCAAATCAAACTTGCCACCAACTTTTTCAATAACTCCTTGGTCGGTGATAATTGCGTCAATCAAGTCTGCAGGTGTGACATCAAATGCAGGGTTCCACACATTGATTCCGGGGGCTGCAATTTGCTGGCCGTTAATGTGAGTGAGCTCGTTAGCAGGTCTCTCCTCGATAGTGATGCCTGCACCGGTATCAGTCTTGAAATCAATTGAAGTGACGGGGGCGGCCACTGCAAACTTGACGCCGAAGTGACGGCACAAAACAGCAAGCTGAAACGTGCCAATCTTGTTTGCTGTATCTCCATTTGCTGCTACGCGGTCTGCACCAACAACAGCAAGCTTGACGTCGCCCTTAGCCAAGACGCTCGCAGCCATGCTGTCGGTGATGAGCGTCGCAGGAATCTTTTCTTGGACAAGTTCGTAGGCAGTGAGACGGGCCCCTTGGTTGTAAGGTCTTGTCTCCAAGGGATACACCTGCTTCAAGCTGTCGCGAGCATGCAGCGAACGAATTACGCCGAGCGCTGTGCCGTAGCCAGCAGTAGCCAAGCTACCAGTGTTGCAGATCGTCATCACGCTGATCTTGCCCAAATCCTGGATCCAATCGGCTCCAAAATCACCAATGAGCTTGTTATCCCTTAGGTCGTTTGCCAGCATTTGCCGGGCGTAGCTCTCAATGGCCTCGAGCCAATTTTCTTGGTCGAGCAGCGTGCGCATCTCTGCCATTGCCTTGCTGAGATTAACAGCGGTGGGTCTGCTAGTAACAAGGTACTCTGAGTATTCAATTGCTTGCTCGCGAGTAGCGGTTCTGGAACCAACTGCAAGGCTAAGAGCCCCAACAATTGCAATGGCCGGGGCACCGCGCACATTCATGTCTTTGATGACCCTGTGCCCATCCTGCACGGTCCCAACCTTGATGTACTCGGTTTTGAGCGGAAGAAGCAGCTGGTCGAGCACCTGGAGCGTGCCGTCGTACTTGATTGCCTCGAGCATTAAAAAGCACGTGCGTCTTGGCAGGCGAGGACGTCATGTCATGGCTTGAATTTGAACCAAATTTTGTGAACTATTGCACATCAATGGCTCGTACACATATAAATTGTCCGTAGTTGTTGCAAGAGGACCCACATCTGCACGACAACATTTAGTCTCGCCTACATCATCACCACTCGATGGACCAAGACATGATTTTGACCAAGCAAAACTCCACGAAACCTTGATCAACCCAATTTTTCAGCCCTCAAGGCCCCAAATTGCCGGGGACCGAGCCACTCATCCTGACACACCATGGAGCGCTACAAGTACCGCCAGGAGATCCAACAAATGATGTTTGTGAGCGGTGCAGCAAATGATCCTCCTGGTGAAGTCATTAATTTGGTTGAGGATATTGTACGGGCCCAGGTCGTGGAGATTATTGTGCAATGTGGTGCGATTGCCCGTAAACGCGGTTCTCGAGGAATCTCGGTGGACGACGTGATGTTTTTGTTTCACCACGACGCTCCCAAGGTTAATTTGCTTGTAAACTACCTGACTTGGAAGGATGTGCGCAAAAACACGCGCGATACAGACGCCGCTCCCGAGGCCGAGATTCTCGAGGAAGTTGAGCCGGTCAAGAAGCCCAAAAAGGTTAGGGGTGCCGCTTCAACGCTAAGCAGTATGTTCAATATGGACCTGAGTGATAGCGACAGCAGTGACGACGAGGACGACGAGGCCAACGCCGTCATGGTGGAGCGTCTCAAAACGGCCGACGAGCGTACGCGTGGAATGACCAAAGAGGAGTATGTGCATTGGAGTGAGTGTCGTCAAGCGAGTTTTACGTACCGCAAGGCCAAACGGTTTAAGGATTGGGTAGGAATGGCCTACCTCACCGATGCCCGTATCCAGGACGATATCATTGATATTTTGGGGTTTTTGACGTTTGAAATTGTTGCCAATTTGACCGAGGCCGCTCTGAAGGTCAAGCAAAAGGAAAAGCGGCAAACTACACACGGTCCTGTGCGCAAACAGTCGACTTTGTTTGACAAGCCCAACAATGACGAGACTCCGCTCGAAGCGCGCCATGTGCGCGAGGCATGGCGCAGATACCAGCAGCCAACGCTAAAGGAGACGAGTTTGAGAAAGTTTAGTCGGGGCAATTCCCGGTTTAGGGGCAAATTTATTTAGTTATTTATCGAGAGAGAGAGCTGGGCGTTTGTGTATGAGTGTATGCTCTATATATAAATAAGTTATTCTTTCCATGTTCTCAAAACGTGTTCTGGGTCCTCAAAGAACTCTGATTCCATGCCAAAACTTTCGAGCGAGCGTTTTGTGCGGCGCATACCACGCGCGGCTTGACGGCGGTCAAGGTCGCCCCGGGCAATGTCGCGCATCAGGGGCAACAGCTCGGTCACAATTGTGGGACCAGACTCAAGCGGTTCGATCGGGAAGTAGGAGCGCCAGTCGCGCTTGATAGGTCTGACGCGCTTAAAGTAGTCTTGGCTCGAGTCGCCGCCCTGCGAGAGGGACTCTGCCCTTTGAGTGAGCTCGGCCAGAGTTTCGGGCTCAGCAGCCGGCAACCACACGGGAGGTAGCTCCACGTAATTGTTGTCGCTTATGATACGTCCCACGTCGCCTGCACGAGCAAGCCATTCGGTAGCCGCGAGCGAGCCGCCGACCCCCATTTGGCACCAAAAGTTGAGGTGCATGAGGCACGCCCTCAAGTCAAAATTCAGCAAAACCACAAGCTTGGCAAGGGTAGGCGTGTCCATGATGAACCCTTGCTTGATGGAAATGTTGGCCAAGAGGCGCACCAGGGCCACAGGTTCGCACAGCGGCATGCGCACAATCTTGCTAGAATCGAGCACGCTCGAGGGCAAATTAAGGGTTTCACACGTCAGAACAATGGGCCGCTTACTCTTGGTGGCAAAATCCCGCAGCGTTGCCCAAAATGTAGTGTCGTCGTCAAGGTCCACATCGGCCTCATCGATGAGCACGGCACAGTGGTACCGCTCGCCGCCGCTTGCATGTACAATGTGACTTTGTGCGAGCCCCGAGAGCATTTCCCTGAGTGTCGTGCCGCTCTTGCGCACGGTTTGGTTGATTTCGACCGTCAAGGCCGAGAACTGAGTGCAGGCCGCGTAAACGGCGCTGGTCTTGCCGCACCCTCTTGGGCCGTGCAAAACCATAAACGGCATGTCGCTGTCATCCTGAAAATCATCAAATTCGTCCACTCGGCGACGCTTCTTGAGGGGCCGCGTCTTCATTGTTTTAAACCGTTGGAAAAGCCAGCGAGCTACATCGCGCGCAGCTTTACGATTGATGTGCTCCTTGTACGATTGAGGCGCGTACCTGCTTGTCCAAAGCTGCTTGTCGTACTCACCGCAGTCAAACGGGGTTTTTCCGGTAGCTCCCAGCGGCTCGAGCTCGGCCTCTGTGAGGGTACGTTTCAGGCACTTGTGGCTGCGTTCAAAGCTGTGGGCAGGAATAGGCACAATTTTTAGGTCTGAGGGGGCATACTCGCATTGTTTTCGCCTTGTTAGAGTGTGCTCTGGGGGCTCAACCCGAGGAGGTAGGATCTGGGTCACGGGATCACAGGGCCACGTTCGCTGTTTGGGGATGAGTTTAGGCTCTTGTTTTGTTGTTGTGTACTTTTTTGGCGCAAAGAATGCATGCTTTTTGGGTATGAGCGGTCGCAGCACTTGTGGATCGAGTTTAAGGACCACTTTAAGGGATGGCCGTGGAGCGGCAGGTTGTGCGCGTTTTGCGGGCCGTGCGGGAGTTGGTGGTTCTGTTGGCGCCTGTTCTGGCATTTTTAACGGTTCAGGCGCTTTTTCGGGCAGCGGGGGCGCCGGTTTACCCCAAAAGCTCAAAAGTGTCTGGGCCATTAAACGCGTAATTAGTGAGCTCAACGCGTCGAGGGCGGGGTGCCCAGGGTGACCGGCGGAGGTCACAGCTGTCAAATGAGCTTGGCAGAGTAGCAGCCTCTATTTACTATCTAACTAAAAGTTAAAACTTAAAAGTTGACCGGCTTGTCGTAGGCGGCAAGGGCTGCCTCCTTGAGGGCCTCGCTCAAAGTGGGGTGGGCGTGGCAGGTGCGGGCCACATCCTCGGCGCTGGCGCCGTACTCGAGGGCCAAACCGGCCTCGCCAATCATCTCACCGGCATTGGGACCGGCAATGTGAACACCGAGAATACGGTCAGTCTCCTTGTCGCTAAGGACCTTGACAAAACCTTCGGTGTCAAGGTTGGTCTTGGCACGAGAGTTGGCAGCAAAAGGGAACTTGCCGCTGTTGTACTTGATGCCAGCAGCCTTGAGGTCCTCCTCGGTTTGACCAACCCAAGCAAACTCGGGATGGGTGTACATGACACCAGGAATCACATTGTAGTTGACGTGACCGTAGCCGTTCTTGATGTACTCGGCAACAGCAATACCCTCATCCTCGGCCTTGTGGGCAAGCATGGCGCCAAAGGTGGCATCACCAATAACGCGAATGTGAGGGAACTTGGTGCGGTACTCGCTGTCAATAACAATGCGGCCACGCTTGTCAGTTTCAATACCGAGCTCCTCGAGGCCAAGGCCCTCAGTATAGGGCTTACGGCCCACGGCAACAAGCAACACATCGGCCTCAAGAGTACCCTCCTTGCCCTTCTTGTCCTCGTAGGTAATGTGCACAACGTCACCCTCGCGCTTGGCGCCGGTCACCTTGGTGCTAACCTTAAAGTCCATGCCCTGCTTTTTCAGGACCTTGAGCGCGGTCTTGGCAAGCTCACCGTCCATACCGGCACCACCAATGGCGGGGGCAAACTCGAGCACGGTGACCTCAGTACCGAGACGGCTCCAAACAGAGCCCATCTCGAGACCAATAATACCACCACCAATAACGGCAAGGCGCTTGGGCACCTCCTTGAGGGCAAGGGCACCGGTCGAGGTAACAATGCGCTCCTCATCGATCTCAATGCCGGGGAAACCGCTGGCATCGGAACCGGTAGCAATAATAATGTTTTTGGCGTTGAGGACCTCGGAACCGCCGGCGTTGAGCTCGACGCTAACCTCGTTCTCGCCGCTCAATTTACCGACACCCTCGTAGTACTCAATCTTGTTTTTCTTGAGCAAACCACGCACACCGCTGGTAAGACCGTTAACGGCAGCATCCTTGGCGGCCATAAACTTGTCAAAGTTGATCTCGGCACCCTTCACATCGATACCGCGGTTGGCGCTATCGTGCTGGATCTGGTGGTAAAGGTGCGAGTTGTTGAGCAAAGCCTTGGAGGGAATGCAGCCGACGTTGAGGCAGGTACCGCCGGGAGGACCACGCTTGTCAATGCACGCGGTCTTGAGACCGAGCTGGGCAGCCTTGATGGCGCCGACGTAACCGCCGGGGCCGGCGCCAATGACGACAACGTCAAAGTCTGTGGCGTAGGTGCGCGCAAAAAGCTTGCGCGCGGGTTGCTTCAAGAGCTGGGCGCGAGAAAGCATTGGGAGAAGATGATTTGTTGGAGGGGGTTTTGGAGGAGGGGTGGAAGGGCTAGGGTTAGGGCCTCTCGTTGAGAGTTCAAAGTTGATCCGCTTGTAGGGACGACTTGAAGGGGGCCAGGGCGTGATTGAGTGAAGTTTCACAAAATACATCATGGGAACCCCCTCACTGCGCTCAATATTTACATACCTAAAACCTCGGGCACCGTTACCTGCACGTCGCCCTCGAAAAAATAGTCCGCCGAACCGCGCGCGGCCTCGTCAATATTAAATACAGCAACCTGGCCACCGCGTGCCTGCACCTCGTTCACGTATCCGGCCGTGGGCCACACGGTCCCCGACATGCCAATAATCAAAACCAAATCAACCTCGTGAATAAATTCATCAATCCGCTTTAAATGAGCCTGGCTCGTAGGATCGCCAAACCAAACACAGTTGGGCCTTAGCAGCCGCCTACACTTGGGGCATTTGGGTAGCTCGTCCACCGCTAAATCAAACGGATCATTAAATAGGCTTGGATCAAGCGCCGGTACAAGCGGATCTGAGCGGTCCTCGGCCGCATAATCGCATCTAAAATGCGTGCACTTGACGTCATAAATCAGGCCAAGCATGAGTACAGTTTCATCCTTGGGGTAGCCAGCTTTTTGAAACAGGTCGTCCACTGTGTGCGAAACCAATAGCATACGGTCGCCCAGCATGTTATGGAGCCGAGCCAGGCTAAAATGTGCCTTGTTTGGTTTGGATGCGGTGCATTGGCGCCTGCGAGCTGTATAGTACTGCCACACAGCGCCCGGGTCGGTATCCCATGCCTCGCGGGTGACAATGTCCATAGCCCCAGGACACACGGTGCGTAGCCCGGGAAACCCAGAGGGAAGACTGAGGCCGGCCCCGGTTAACACGAGAACGCGCCTAGCACTGCCCAATTTGTGCTGGAACGCCAACTTTTCACCTGGCTGATTATTATACATGGGCAATGTGCGGTTCCAAGACGAGCCGCTGGCCGCTAAATCCTCGGGCTATGCATTTGTACCGGTGCTGTTTATTGTAAACTTGTGCTTGTCGTGGCTCGTGCGTCTGCAGTATGGTCAGGATGTTACGGCAAAGCTCGTGTTGAGCGACAGCTGGCAATCGATCCCGCTTTTTGCGGCACTATTTTGGCTCGTGCACCCTCACCTTGGTTCACACTGGGCCCAGGCAGTGGTTGCGGTGGCCGCGTTCGCATTGTGCGGCTACATCATCCACCTCGCCAATGAGATGGGCTACTATGCAGTCATGTACCAGGCTCCCCCGCTTGGAACGTTGGCTGTTTGGGCGTTTATTGAACTCAATTTCACTTGGTCGGTTGTGGTGCTATTTACATTGTGCGTTTTCTTGTGGAAATCCGAGTATTCTTTGTGAGTAGGAAGCGAGTAGCTGAGCTGTGGGCTGTGAGCTATGAGCTGCTGCAATTGCTAGATTTCAGCGATGGTCCTGTTCATTCTACCAGGCTCAAACACACTGCAAACTGCTACGCACCAAACTCTGCCGCTACGCACTATCAAGCTTATCCTTGTCTACAAATCTAGCCCAAATTAGTGAGCGTGGCACACTGTACAGGAACCTTCCCAAAGTTTGATTCATCTTGACTGATGTCTTGATCTCCCACCCTCCTACAAAAATGCAAACGCTTCGAGCTCACTTTGGAGCCTTGCACTGACCCCTTTGCTGTCGGGTTAACAGACAGCTGTCCACGCCTTGATTGGCCCCTCCTACGCGCAGTACCTCGACCTCTGTGGTACCAACGGCCTCCTCTAAAGGATTATAAGTATAAGCAGCCTGCCACTTCCCTATATCTAGCTATATATATCGTATCAACCGAGCTTCTGAGCCCTCCCTGAGAGCCTCAAACCTAAAGGCCTCGACTCGACGCGCCGCGCTGACTCAACACTCGAAACGATGTCTGTCCAAGAGTTTGCCAAACCGATCCTTGACGGGGTCTATAGGCTTCGAAATGCCGAGGGACAGGACGCCTCGTACGCGTTCCAGGTGCCGCCGTCGCGCAAACTCGTTGACTACTACCAGGTGATCAAGAGGCCAATGGCGCTCGATATGATCCGCAAATCGCTCAAACAAAAAAAGTACGCGAAATTTTCCGAATTTGTCAAGGATTTGTGCCAAATCACATACAATGCGCGCGTCTACAACCCACCCGAGAGCTTTATTTATCAAGACGCGCTCGTCATTGACAAGTACCTGCGTAGCGAGTTGAGCAAGCTGCGCAAGACCGGCAAGCTGAGCGAGCAAGAGCTGGTATACCCTGAGCTCGGGCCGCTGCCTACGCCGCCTCCTCAGGCTGCACAGTCGAGCGCTGCCTCGAGTGATAGCGACAGCGATAGCGAGCCCGAGTTGGGCAGTGGGGCAGGCAGGAGGAGGCGGCCGGTTCGCCTGAGTGTCTTGAACTCGCGCACAAAGCACCTTAGGGGCGATAGTGACGACGAGGATGGGCCTCGCAAGCGCGGTAGGCCGCCCACTGTTGACAAGCCGCATGAGCACCGTATCAAGGCTGTACTGCGGGCCATGCGCCGCGAGCGTGACCCCCACGATGGCCATGCCCTCCACACAGAGTTTGACAAGCTGCCGGACAAGGTGGCGCTGCCTCAGTACTACCAGGAAATTGCCAACCCGATTGCCCTGGATATCATCAAAAAGAACATAAAGCGCCGCGCATACAACTCGCTTGATGAATTTATGGCCGACGTGGCCCTGATGGTGGCCAATTGCAAACAGTTTAACCCCCCTGAAAGCCTGATTTATGCCGATGCCGAAGCCCTGGAGGCGGTGGCCCTGGCGACCGCCAAGGAGGAGGCAGCAAAGGAAGACAGCGTTTATGGCGAGGCTCAGGAAACGGCACGCACGCCGCTCGACTCGGTGCAGCACCGGGGCGAGACTTATAGCGTTGGTGATTGGGTGCACATTGAGAACCCCAACGATCCGGCCAAGCCAATCATTGGCCAAATTTTCAGGTTGTGGCAGTCTGAGGGCAAGCAATTTGCCAACTGCTGCTGGTATTACCGCCCCGAACAAACAGTGCACCAGTACACAAAGTGCTTTTTTGAGAACGAGGTGGTCAAGAGTGGTCAGTACCGGGATCATACAGTGGAGCAGATCCTTGAAAAATGTTTTGTGATGTTTATCACCAAGTACCAGCGCGGTCGCCCCACCGGCATTGGCTCGCGCACCGTGTATTGCTGCGAGTCGCGTTACAATGAGAATGACCGCCAGCTCACCAAAATTAGGACCTGGAAGGCGTGTATCCCGGACGAGGTGCGCAGTGGTGACTACCCCATGGATTTGTTTGACCGTCCTCACCCTCTCAAGCGCTTGGCATCACCCATCAAGCACCTGTTGCCTGCCGATGCAAAGGATAACGACCCCATCCCCAGCCCCAAGATGGGTTCGCCCAATGCACCTCCCATTGTTGGCGCGGTGTTTAAACGGCCAATTGACCCGAACGACCCGCCTGAAACTCCCACAGCCGTTGAGCCCGTCAAGGCCCCGACGCCTCAACCGGCGCCGTTTGTCCGGGGTGCAGCGGCGCCTGCCCCCAGCTACACCCAGTTGAGTACGCCTGCGGCAATCCCCACGGCTTTCTCGCTGCCATTGCCGTTTGTTTCAGGGCTTAGGCAAGACCAGCTGGCCAATGTTGCCCATGGCAAGGACGGTCAGCCCCTGTGGTTCCCGGCGTGCCCCATTTGGATCTCGCACCGCTACAAAACCGATGTGCTTGAAGCGCCTCAGGTTTTTGGCGAGCAGAGGCAGGGGCTTGCTGTTGCAAAGGGGTTTGGCCATTCGGTGAAATATTTGGCCTGGAAACGGGCCCAGCAGGCCAAGGCCGAATAATTGTACACTATGTAAATATAAATCTAATGCTATGGAAAGCATGGGGTGTCCCTCGCTCACCACTGGCCCACACCAGCCTGCTTCAGCTAGCATCGGCTCGCCACTCGCCACTCGCACGCGCCCACCCCCACGATCCCACATGCCCAAAACAACCGCTGACATGCCCTTGCCCTCGGCGCCCGGCGTCCCGCTTACCCCACACCCCAACCCAGCTGATTCGCCACTCGCGCCGCCACAAACCAGTTACCCCACCTGCACCTCCCACACTCCCTAACCTTTCCCCTTAACCACCCCGCGTTTTCCAAGCTGTCGACATGGCTCAAGTACAGAGCCTCAAAAGCGAGAGCAAGCTGGTCAAAAAGTTCAAATGCAACTACTGCGACCGATATTTTACGCGCTCCGAGCACCGCTCGCGTCACGAGCTCTCGCATAGTAACGAGCGCCCGTTTCGGTGTAGCCAGTGCTCCAGCAGCTTTGTGCGACGCGACTTGTTGCTGCGACACTGCCGTACCGTGCACGGCACTGCGCAAAACCCTGCCAAAAAGCCCCGCGAGGATCGGGAGGAGGAGCCCGCGACCACAAAGGAGATGAGCACGGCCATGCTCATGACCGAGATGCACTCGCTGGCAACCACAAGTCCAAAATCCACTTATGAACAGTACGGGTGGCGCCCCATGAGTGGCGGCGTGTCCAGCGTGCCCATGCCTCCTCCTCCGGCTCACCAGGCTCAGCCGGTACCTCAGGGCCAAATGGCGCCGCCCAGTGCTCCCAGTGGGCACCAAGGGCCCCAAACTCAAGGAATTCCCCAAGGGATGCCCCAAGGGATGCCCCAAGGGATACCCCAAGGGATGCCTCAAGGGATGCCGCAGGGTATGCCCCCCGCTCAGGGCCAAGGCCAACCTCAGCACCAGGTGCCTGCCCAAATGCCCCAGATGCCCAAGCAAGAGCAACAACTCGCAATTCCTGATTTGGCACCGCTCAGCACCTCGGACTTGCTCTCAATTGAGCAAGAGTACCTGCCGCGAGTCTCGTTTGATCCCCCCACGTTTGAGAGGGTGGCCCCGGACATTGATAACCCCGTGCGGGTCCCGCAGCTGGGTCCCACGTTCGACGCAAAATTCTTTGTGCAGCAGCTCAAGAACCGCCCCAGTATCCGCACAGATTCGTTCCCCAAGGACATTACGCGCCTCCAGCTCGACCGGTACCTGAGCGCCTACTTTTGCTTCTTTCACCCCATCATGCCCATGTTCCACACGCAAACCTTTGATACGCACCGTGCCAACTTTTATCTGATGAATGCCATCTTGGCAATGGGCGCCAACCTGTGTCACGAGGAAACAACCGCCCAGCTCTTCAGCTACAACTCGCGAATCATTTTGAGCGCCGACGTTTTCCAAAACCAGGACCAGCTGGCTGCCGTCCAAACAATTGTCCTCATTATCATTTTTGCCAGTTATACGGGCGATATGGCCGGCAGCGAAATTGCAAATGCCCGTACGCTGATGCTGCGAGTGGTGGACCAGCTCCTCGATAGCCGTGATCTCAAGCACCCCAAGGTCGGTATCCCCAGCTTTTCCGAGTGGATCCAGGACCAGATTTGCACGCGCACTTACTTTTGCACATTGATTGCCGTGACGACCATGGCGGCCATCTTTAATGCCTCGGTCTCAATTGAGCTGACGCCGCCGGGGCTCATGTTACCGTGCAGCGAAGTAATTTGGAACAATCAATTCGATGATGAGCAAGAGTGGCACACCCGCTACCGCCAAGAGCTGAGCGAGATCCCCAGCTTGACGGTGGGCGAGCTGCTCACGATTCTCGATAATATCGACAACTTTCAGGTGCCTTTGCTCAACCCGTTTAGCGTGCGCATCCTCGGTAACATTTTGTTTCTGCGCGCGGCCGGCCTCAGCCCCAGCTGTGATGCCCAAATGAAAAAGAAGCTGAGCCACCAAATGAACCTGTGGCAGCAGGTGGCGCGCGACCCGTACCCGGGGATGGGCCAAGGAGCCATGCTGGCAATGGCCAATTTACCGCTCATCAGCCTCATGAAGCCGTTGCAGTATGGCAGCGACCATGACCTTCCCCAATCTATTTTGGGCGCCATGCAGTGCCGCCAGCACCCCATCATTATCCTAAGTTATACATTGCTTGGGACTGCGCGCCTACAACTCATTTTGGATCTGTCGCTCGTGCGCGAGAGCCTCAATTATCGCAGTGCCCAGCGCGTGGCCGAGGCCGCGCTCACGTGCCTCAACAGCTTGGCTAGCCGCAACGACGATATCATTGAGCAAATGACCCGCATTGTTATTGGCTCGTGCGACGTTATCAGGGCCACTTGTTTGCTGGGGCAGCGCATGTACCAAGCCTTTTTGCAGTCGCCGCTCACGGGGTCAATTGCTGGTCAGTGCATGGTTTTGGCCTACGAGTTGATTTTGGGCGTCATCATCTGGTGTTACCGAGTTGAAGAACGGATCCGCGAGTCGCAAAATGGTGCTAAACCCCTTAGCGACAGCCTCCACAAGGTGTACCGGTGGGTAAACGAGATTTGCTCAGAGGCCGGCATCCACAAGGTCTACGGCACGCTAGCACCCGCACTTGCCGAGAGCATTGCCGAGCTGTTTGATGCAATCAAGACCTGGCGCCTGGCTGAGGTGATGGCCATGAGCCTGAGGCTGTTTGCGCGGGGACTGCTCAGCTCACATAGTGAGATGCAGCAGCGAATGTACAACCACTACTAGCTAGATTAATTTATTATTTTATGAGGAGATGAGGGCGGGGCAGCTAGGTGCTGTGGGGCGCCTAGGGTGGCCTGGGGTGTCCTAGGGTGGGGGGGTACTTGAGTTGGCTTGAGGTCTGCCCAGCTGAGAAGAACGAGAATTGAGATTGACGAGGACTAAAAACGCCGAAACCTCGAGGAAATCGCAATTTTATCTCCTGTTTATAATATCTCGAGATGAGTTGAAGGAAATATATTAAACAGCTTCGTGCCCAGCTGTGACTACCCGTTAGATACTCCAATCGCAAAACACATCCAACCCGCTCAAACCAAGTGGAAAAATTAATCTATAGCATCACAAACAAACAAAAGTAGGAAAAGCCTAGAGAAACCCTGGAACAATGGCCCATGGCAGTCCCTAGCTTCAGTGCTCCTGCAAAAATAAGTAGCGTACGCTTCACTAATAATTATGCTATAGCTTAAGCCTCAAGAGCAAGGCGGCCCTTGGGGTTTGTGACGTTGACACCAAGAGCCTTGGCGCGGTTGACGAGGGCAACGCGGTTCTTGGCAGAGACGTTGTGGGCAATCTCAGCGGCGTAGGTGCGGGTCTGGAGAATAAGGATCTCGAGGTCGGCAAGGTTGCTAACAACAAAGGTCTTGTGGCCGCTGGGGGTAAGGTCGCGGGTCTTCTTGTTGGAACCGTAACCAATCTTGGGCATGGAGATCGTACCGCGGAAACGACGGCGAACGCACGAGTCAATACCCTTGGGCTTGCGCCAAGACTCACCAACACGGTGGTAGCGGTCAGAGTGGTGACGCTTGAACTGCTTGGGGTGCTTTTTCACGATTTTGGGGTGGGGCAAGCTGGCCGTCATTTGGTGTATGTGCAGTGAGTGGTGCGTGGGTGTTTAGCAGATGGAGGCCCGAGCCCTAATGGCTGACACACTAAATGACTAATAAGCTGACACACCGTCTGGTCAAATCTGGCAAGCTAGGCCCACCGCGCGAATTTGAGGTCCAATTCGGATAATTTTCCCCACAATTTACAGAATTTTGGATCTACGCCTTTACTCATCCCAGAACGACAAACCATGTGCAATACGTAGCCTATAATAATGCCAAGAATTATCATGCATAAACTATGCAGCGTGACTGCTATACAATCTACACGGCGCAGCGCGGCCGCAAGCTAACCTAACCACTATAATCTATACTGATGGCCCAAATTATCTCCATTGCAGCGCCTGAATAGTTTGATGCCACGCACGCGCGAATCCTGGCCGTACAGGTGGTTGGCCTCGACGCGCAGCTGGATAAACTTGTACTCAAATGACGGTAGCTTGTAGGCAATCCATCCAACGTTCTTGTTAAAATGCAGCATGCCAACCTGTTGGGCATCAGACTCGTCATACCCTACGTGCACGCTGATCCTTTCCGGGGTGAACGAGCGGTCAATGGCATAGTTCACACACACAACCACATACTCGGGCTGCAGAACCTTGGCCAATTGAATGTTGATGGCGTTTTTTGCTTGTCTACCCATGCAATTGGATTGCCAATATGTGTCCTTGTTGTTGTCGAGCAGTTGGGCCGCGTCATACTTGGGCTTGAAGCTCGAGCAAGACACTTGCAGCGAGTTGTACTCGCGAATACCTGGATTTGAGCGACACATTTGAAGGCCACAAGGCATGGTGGAAGTGGTGTTGAGTCGTGCAGGTCGTGTGTTGCGCGCCAAAACAACAAAATGTTGTGTTTTTACTATATGCCCTGAATAGGTCTAAATCAAAATTTGCCCAAATTTAGCTAGTCTCGGCGCGGAATATCAATAACATGCCCCAAATTATGCATGCACAATTGCATAAAAGTCTAATTGCTGGTTGTACCCTCAAGCAAGCAGCGCAGGTACGACCTGCGCTAGCATTCCCGCAATCATGCATCGTGCAGATTTGACAGCTCACTATTCGCCAGTTTTAGCATAATCCATATAATTATTCTAGCAATTATCTCGAAAGCCTGCGCTGCTGCGGTGTATGCGGCACTAGTCTACTTAAACCTGCATGCAGCGTGATGCGTCTGCGCGTCTCCGCAGGAGAGAGCGATTCAAGTTACGCTCAACTGTTGAGTGAACGACAGAGAACCAAGGCGCACGGTCCAAAACTTGTTCAAGGAGTCAACCAGAGTACCTAAATGGTGGCATCAACCTGAAATTACCAGGGCCCAGCGCTGCAGGCGGGCCCGGATGATCGGCTCGGAGTGCGGGCCATTTCTAGGTGGTTGCGCTTTGGGGGATCCAGGTGGGGCGCGGCAGAATTTAGGACTGGCTATTGCTGCAACTACTGTTAGGGGTTAACGGACCTTTGAGCTCGAGCCACAGCTGACTGGGATCTGGATTTGGGGGAAACCGAGTGATCTTTACGCTTGGGACATACTCTGTTGTTTGCAGTGGTGTCCAAATTGCAATCAGAACCACAGCTAATTTACATTTGGAGACCAAAAGCCAACAGCAGAGTGCCGAGAGAATAGGGACCACGCGGCTACCGCCAAAGCATCCTTGACACACCCCCACCTGTCAAAATAGTGTCAAAGCCAACGAGGACAGCTCCAAACGCGCAGTGAAGACTGGCAGATGGGCCCCAAAGGACTTTGGGGGAATGCATGTATTATATAGTCCTTGCAGACACGGCTCCTGCAGAAGCATGAAACAGCACAACAAAGAGCATGTGCAGCTTGCATGGTGGGCGCGCGCGGGATCAAAAGGCGTGCTTCTGGGCTTTATTTTTAGAAACTTCGCTAGGATATATATATATGCGGGTGATTATTTTCTAGGCGCATGGAGGGTCGTCACCGTCACCCAGCTGAATCAAGACTTTTCCCATGCCTAACAGGGGGGCCTCATATCAATTGAAACAAAATAATTGTACGCCAAAATATAGTCAAAGCTCCTCGATCATTATGCGTTAAGACCCTGCAATATGGGAAAGCGCTAGTAGATTTTGTGGATTGCGCATGAACCCATAATCCTTCCGCATGGTCTCCATGCAAGGCCCGCATTGACAAATAATGCATGTATAGAAGGCTCAGGCGTATGATAGGTCAAAATATTCTTAACTTCTGTCTCTGGTTGAGGCTCTGCAGCGTGCGCCAAGAGCGTGAGCCACATGCATGCATTAGCATATGTAAAGGGTACAGCTTTGCATTGTGACCGATAATGCCTAATATTTCAAAAATCTTTTGCCCCCCAGTTTTTTTTTAACTAGCGCCTTAAACAGGTGAAAAGGACACGTTACTCGCTCGTTACATGCATGGCCTACTTTGCATGCATAAATGTAAATCCTCAGGTGTCATCTTGCACCAGTTGGGATTGAGGCCTTTATTATGCATTTAACGGTGTAAAACAGAGTGTGAAGCTCCATTAGTGCCTGGTCAGTGTTTGGACAGGTTGTGCATCATGCGGCCCGGTTTGCTGTGGGTCTATGACTAGTGACGTCACTCCCTAGCGGCGCAATCAGAAAAAACCAGATAGACTGAACTTGCTTGAAAACGTTAAAGGCGCATATAGTCTCTTGAAATGCACGCCCTGGCGTATTTTGAGGCACTTATCATTATCGTCAAAAAACCCGTACCACACATACGCACAGCCACAGCCACAGTGCAGCGGGGGAACTCTGCATCCAGAGAGATTTGGCCGGTACTCTCAAGCTGTAGAGCAAAACCAAAAGCAGAATAAATAGTTAAATATGCTAAACATGCGAGGCGCTCGCATCACTTGGATGGAAGCTTCAATTCCTTCATACTGCGAATCAGTTGTTGGTAGCTACTGGTGTGCCAGTGCCGAACATGACTATTCAGATAGTGGAGAGCTTCTCCCTCAAATGAATGACGTAGCCAGGCCAGGCGCTCCGAGGAATCGTTACTGTACCTCTCAATCCTCTGAAACAAGCGCGTAGTGTACGCAGTCCAGTTTCTAATGGAGCTAAGGTCCGAGCACGGTATTAGCAGGTTTTTAGCATCATGCATATACTCAGTAGGAACATGGTCCAGTGAGGGACGCGCACGGTATGCTGTACCTATCAGTTTCTTGGACTTGAGCTTGGGCTTTGGCGCTGCTGCCGGCGGCTCAGGGCGGTTTTGAGGAGTCGGGCGGGCTGTACCTCGAGATTCAGATGGGCCTCGAGCATCAGCCCATCCCAAGATCTTTGCCTTGAGTTGGGGCGGTCTCATTTGCCCCAAATTTGGAAACTCCTCAAATAGACGTTCGCGCGCCGCACCCCTGATGCCGTCGAGCAAAAGTGCTTGGCGCTGGCGCTCGTTGGTGGTGAGTTGGTTGATCAATAGAAACCGCTTGCTCATATACTCGTGGAAATCACCGTCTGGTGAACTAATGATCCGCCGGCTCAAACAGCTCATCATCCTTTCTACAGTATTTTGTGCTCTAATTGCTCGCTTAGAATTGTCAAGTACGATATCAAAAATAGCATTGGACTCATGTCGGGTCTTTTTCTGCCGAGAATATTCGATTAGGTCGTCCACATCACCACTCAGGGGAATCTCGAGACCAGGGCAGTAAGTGCAGAGAATAGACAACCAAAGACATTTATCCACACTGTAGACCTCCAACATCTCGACTGATAGCTCTAGCCAGTCATTCAAGGCGCCAGGCGACGCGTTTGTGGGTGCGGCCTGCAGCATAAAGAAGTAATCACAAGTTATTGGCGACGATCTGGTTCGAGCTGGCGGTGGGCAAGATGGTGAAAAGTTCTCGACGAGCCCGAGTGTTCAAATATGGCCTGACCTGGCTGGACGCATTCTTGTAGGGGCAGTGGAGGGGCGGTACTTGCTTTACGCCAAGGGTGGGGAAACATAAGGTTTTATTTATAAAAAAGAAGCAGAAGTGGTAGTTTGAGTGTGTATTGAGTTGATTGAGACCAGAGACGAGTATTGAGTGGTTGTTCATGGTGCAGCAAAAAGTGGTTAATTTTGCTAGCATTTGAGCAAAGATACAGGTAAAGTAGTATGTCATGTATACTATTGATGAGACTGATCGAAAAAGTACTTTCAAATAAAGTGCGGGCCCACCTCAGGGGGAGAAAACCGCCCGTTGGTGCTAGCCTCACAACTCACGAGTAAAGGCAGACATGGCTTGACAATTACATTTGAGGTGTAAAAATAGAGTGGCAGTATGGCAAGCCACTCCTCCAAAAACCAAAAGAAAGTTTCATGGACGAGAATATCGGGTTTAAAAGTGTGCAAAATTCTATTTTTGTCGAGTTTAAGAATATTGGCTATTTGACTAAATAAAGATACTAAACATCTGTGTAAAAGCTGTATGAGCTATTCAAATCTCAAAACAACCCACGTAATTACAAGAAGAATTGTTTGTCAAAAGTTGCGCTTAACTTTTAATAGTCCCAGTTTGGGATAACCAAATCAAGCTGACGAAGGAAGTTTTGCCTTGTTAGCTTAGAGGTAGAGCGTTGCACTCGTAATGCAAAGGTCACCGGTTCGATTCCGGTATGAGGCAAGATTTTTTGCTGCACGGCGCCTCGATCCTCCCCTCGAGGCACTTGAGAGGAGGGTCCCGCGTTTTTGTTTGTCATACAAAATGTCGACTAGCCGCCAACAATTTGAGGACGTGTTTCCCGAGCTTGTCAAGGAGCTTGACGAGCACATTTCCAAGACTAACCTAAACGACGAGGCCCGCAAATGGATCAGCAACGCGCTTTTGCACAACACTCTCAACGGTAAGCTCAATCGCGGTTTGAGCGTGGTGGACACCTACAAGCTCGTTACCAACCAGTCTGAGCTTTCTGGCGAGGAGTACAAGCGTGCTGCTGTTTTGGGCTGGACTGTGGAGCTGCTGCAGGCGTTTTTCCTCGTGGCAGACGACATTATGGACGCGGCCCACACGCGTCGTGGCGTACCCTGCTGGTACAAGACCAAGGGCGTTGGTATGGTTGCCATAAATGATGCATTCATCATTGAGAGCTGCATTTACATTTTGCTGCGCAAGTACTTCAAGGGTGAGTCGTACTATGTCGACCTGGTTGAGTTGTACCACGACGTGACCTTTGACACCGAGTTGGGCCAGCTTGTGGACTTGATCACTGCTCCCGAGGACGAGGTCAACCTCGACAAGTTTAGCCTCGACAAGTACTTTTACATTGTCACCTACAAGACGGCATTTTACTCGTTTTACTTGCCCGTGGTGCTTGGTCTGTTTATGGCTGGTAAGGCCACCGAAAGCAACCTCAAGCAGTGCCGGGACATTTTGCTGCCGCTTGGCGCCTACTTCCAGGTCCAGGATGACTATCTTGACTGCTACGGTAACCCCGAGGTGACGGGCAAGATTGGTACTGATATCCAGGACAACAAGTGTGGCTGGCTCATCAACCAGGTTTTGCTCAAGGCTAGCCCCGAGCAGCGCAAGGTTCTAGATGAGAACTATGCCCGCAAGGACGCCGAGTGCGAGGCGCGCGTCAAAAAAGTGTTTGAGGAGGTTGGCGTTGCCCAGTTGTACCACGAGTACGAGGAAAAGACTGTTGGCGAGCTAAAGCAACAGATTGAAAAAGTGGACGAGTCCAACGGTCTCAAGAAGGAGGTGTTTACTGCGTTCCTCAACAAGATCTACAAGCGCCAAAAGTAGCTATAATAAATATGTACAAGTGTGAGCGCGTGGGGCACATGGCCTCGCTACATAGTCGGGCACTGCTCCTGCCTGCGCTCCTCCTTCTCCCTGGACTCTTCTCTATACTCGGGGACTTTGGAAACAACAACATGGTCCACATCGTGCTCGTCGTCACGGGGCTGCCTCAGCTCATCAAACGGCAGGGCCTGGCCCAACTTGTCAACGAGTGCAGGTTCAAGGGTGGTGGGGAAGTCTACATGCACCTCAATGTACAAGTCGCTTGAGGCATTCATGCCTTCACCCCTCACCTTGAGGATGCTGCCAGGGGCCGTCACCTTACCACGGGGCACCGTCACCTTGAGACCACGCTCGTCCAGGTGGGTCACGAGCACTCTGCTAAACCCGGTAAGAGATTCGCGCAACGTCAGCGTTGCTGTGGTGTAGAGATCGTTGCCGCGACGCTCAAACCGCGCGTGTGGGGTCACCTGCACGCTCACGATAATATCGCCTGTTTCTTGGCCCACCTGCTCGTCCGCCTTGCCAGAAAACTTGATTTCGTGGCCTGATACCGCCCCCTTGGGAATCAAGACCTCCAGGACCGATTTTTCATTGATGGTGCACTTGCCGGTGCAGTGGCGACAAAGGTCTTTGGTACGGTACAGGCTGCCCTTGCCGTTGCATGTATCGCAGGGCACGCGCGAAGCAGTCATTAGACCATGGGCCAACGGCCTAAGGCGCTCAATCATACCTGAACCTTCGCATTTGGCACACACTTTGGGTTTGGCCTTGGGCCTGCCTCCTGAACCATGGCACGTTTTGCAAATGACCTGGCGCGCACTAGCAAGTTTTAAGACCCGGCCCTTGTAGGCATCCTCAAGCGAAATTTCAATATTAAATGAGGTGCTGGGCGACTTGCGAGCGTGGGGCTGCGGGGTCGAAAACCCGAAAAATTCTGCAAACGCATCGGGCCCAAACCCGGGGTCATAATAGTCCTGCCACCCTGCAGGGGGCTGATCACTGCCGAATTGGTCGTAATGGGCCCGCTTTTCGGGGTTGGACAGCGTTTCGTACGCCTCGCTAATAACCTTGAACCGCACCTCGGCCTCCACTCGTTCGCTTTCAGGGACCTTGTCGGGGTGATTGCTCAAGGCCAGCCGTTTGTAGGCCTTGCGGATTTCCACAGTTGTGGCTTGACGATGGACCCCAAGAATTTCATATGGGTCCTCCATGATTATGAGATCTGGGGCTCCCACTCCCAAACAAACTGGGACAGGGGTGCTCCAAGGGTATCCAGGGGCACTTGGGGCGCATAGCATAGCTCATAACTACCAATCAATACATACTAACTCAAGACCTTCTCCATAACCTGGAAAACAAAGCTCGTGTCGTCGCTCGGGTGCTCAGAAACAGTGTGGAAGCCGTACTTGTTGTAAAAACTCTCTTTGCCCCGAGACGGAATCAGGCTTGCCTTGGCAGGGCCCTGAGCAATATTGAATCCATTCTTGAAAGTGGGGCCCTCAAACTTGAAGTCGGCCAGCGACTTGGTCAGGAGCGTGGCCCCATAACCCTTGCCGGCCGCCGACTGCTTGATGCCAAGGATGTGCAAATAAACAGTATCGTCGCGGGGGTAGCGCGTCGTGGCCAGCTCCTGCGGGCTCTTGGACGACAAGCTCGTGCGGTACTCTGCGTGTTGCTGCGGGGAAGAGAGACCTGCAGAGTGCATAGCCTTGAGGAATTGGATAAATCCGGGGTTGCCAAAGTATTTCTTTTCAAAGCTGCGGTGCAACAGGCCCTTGACCTTGAACCAAGCCCAATTGGACCAGTACCGTAAGCGCTGGACGACCGAGAGACGAGGGCGCTGATTGGCCGGCAGGTAGTAAATGGCGGTTCCCACAACCTCACCTTCTTGCTCCAGGTTGTAAAACACAGATTTTCCACTCAACACATCCAAAAAAACCTTCTCAGCAAAGATTTTGCCGAGCTTGTTCTTGGTTGCTGTTTGCTGCGGCTCGGGCAACGAGGGTTTGTCGCCAAAGGCGTCGGGGAAGAAGCGCGTAAACATATAGTCGTTGTTGAACGCATCCATTGTCACCAATCCGGACGCGATGCACGCCGAAAACGGCACATCCTTTAGATCGTAGCGGTGGATCATGAGACAGAGTTGGGAGCTGATGCGTACACAAATTCAATGCCAAATCCAATTGGGCTCAGGTTGCCATAGCAAAAGCGGCAGCCCGTCGACACCAAAATTTCCTTAAATGAAGTCTCCCACAGCAATTGTGCCGACTGCGAGGCCAGCGAGGTCGAGGCCTTGAACACGCTCATGGCACCGTTTGTAGCCACGAGAGAAATGGGTTTTGTGCGCCACAGCTCGCACCCAAAGCTCAGGTCGCTTTCGTACGAGTAGAAATTAAAGTCAAAGCGCGAGCTTAGGGCGCTCAGGGCCGTGGGCTTGAGCGCATAGGCAACACTCACGTTTCCCATTAGAGGATTGAGCACGCCGGTGATTGTGAGCGGGGTTGCCGTATATTTGGAATAAGTAGAGTAGCGCGTAGCCATTGAGATGCCGGGCGCGGTCTTAGAGGCCGCGTAAAACGCCTCAAACCCGGCGCACAATTTGGCGTTTGATTCGCGCCACTCGGCCACATTAAAGAGCGATTGCAGCCCAAATAGGTTTTCATGGCTCGAATAAATAAGCTCGGTCACGCTGCGGTCGCCCAACATCTGCAGAGTGCTGGTTAAAATGACCGGCTTGGGCAGGCGCGCATCGCACACCCACTTGGCCACCAGCTGTTTTGAGCCCAACTTTTGGATGGCCATGGCCTCGAGAGCACGCCCAGTAAACATTTTACCGTAAAGGAGCGAGGCCCGGTGCGGCACGGCTGTTTTACTGGCGGTGGTCTGAAACCGCTCCGACAAGATTGGCAGGGGCACATCGCGCGTAGGCACGATCGGGACCGGCAGACTCGAGTACAAATAGGCCATGGACCCCGAGATATTTCTCAAGTCGCGGAACGTATAAGTATTAAAAGTGTTTTGCGACGCCTGGGACCCAAGCGACACGCTGAGGCCCTCAGGGACCCTGAAATCAAGGATAGCGGCACTCGTGAGCAGCAAGTTTGAGTACGTATCGTCGAGCCCAAGGCCGCATTTCTCGAGAAACACGCGCTCAATGTGCTCCATGTACGAGAGCATGAGTAACGGAGGGAGCCCAACGGCTAGAAGAGCTTAGGCGTTTGGTCGCTAAAACCCGTACAACTTTTGGCCGTGAATCTTGAGCGCTTGTAGCACATCGTCAACAGAGACAATTCCGCGCCTGGCGTGGTCAGTGTGCACCGTGGTGGCCAGCAGGACCTTGGCGAGGTACTGGTGCAGGGCGACGCGCATCTCGCCATAAACAGCGCTTCCGAGTCGTTTGACGCCGCCGCGACGCGCCAGCCTGCGGATACTAGGCTTGGAGATGTTTTTAAGGCTCTCGCGGGCCTGCCTGCGGTTGATTTTGAGCTCGCGTTTGATGCCCTCGCCCTTTGATGACATTGGGGGGAGTCCAAGTTTGTTCATGTGGGTCCGTACATTTGGGTGGGTGCGTGCTTAAAGTGTGGGTGGTGTGCCTAAAGTGAATTTATGTATATAGTGCCTAGTGATTTCAGCTTGTAGCGACCTGCACCGCCTGCACATTTACTCACCATTGATGGTGGCTACAATTGTGCGAGTGTGCTTGTAGTGCCTAAACTCACACAAGTAAATCCCCTGCCATGTACCAGTACGCAACTTGCCATTGGTGATGGGAATGTCAACCGACATGCCAACAACGGTCGCCCGAACGTGCGCAGGCATATCGTCGGGACCCTCGTCGTCGTGGCGGTACATGTTGCCCTCGGGGGCAATGCGTGCGAGCGAATCAGTCATATCCTTGCGCACATCGGGGTCGTAGTTTTCATTGAGGGTGAGACCAGCGCTCGTGTGCTTCATAAAAAGGTTCAAAAGGCCAATCTTGTAGTTCTTGAGTTCAGGCAAAGATTTAAGTACTTCGTCAGTGATCAAATAGGTGCCCTGCTCGCGGGGCTTGAGGGTGATTTCTTTTTGGAACCAAGGCATTGAGGTTAGCTTGCTAAGGTTAGCTTGCTGGGCGTGGGTGGTGCTTGCGGTGCTTGCGGTGATTAGATATGTGAAGAGTTGCTGAAGTTTAGATATTTGTTGCGGTTGTGTAAGTTAAATGTACAGAAAGGGCGTCCAGGATAGCTGTGAAGCCAAATCCTAATCTGTCACCTGCACCTCGCTGCACCTCAAGCTGATCCAAAACGGACAGAGCTAACGTAAGGAGAATCAAACATCGCAGATGCAGAGCATCAGAATGTCGGTGAGACTGATCAGTAAAGCCAATAATACTCTATATACAAACTATGAATTGTTCTATAGTTTTTTTTTTGTTCTCAAGCTGTTGGTGGTACAGGCTATGCTACCCCAAGGCTTTTCCAGCTACGCTGTGATCGTTTAAAAGGTGTTGAAGCCTAGTCAAGCCGACAGCACACTGCGAGGATCCGCTCTTCAAAGACGCGTATCACGAGCCAGTGCCCCTTTTTGCGATTATGAATTTGGAGGATCGCACGAGACCTGTTACCCCGCAAGACCCCTAAAGGGCGCCCTCCCATCGTTATATATGGTCTCTCGAGGGTGAAAACTAAAGCTGAAACCTGGGGACCTCAAGTTGGGGTCCCAAAGTTGCAGATCCAGCGGAAATTTGTGTCGCCCGTGAAGCTATTGTTCACTTCTCCAAGCATGAATGAATGTGGCCCACGCATCTACGATTTCCAAACGGCACTCCAATGAGGACGCCAGTAATGAAAAAGTCGAGCCAGAGGCGTGAGTTGCGTGATGAGGCATTGCATGACTATCTCAAGTTGGTCACTGAGTTCCCTTTGGCTCATGCTGCTGACCGTGTTCTGGCCCACTACCAGGCGGATGTCAAGGAAGTGTACAAGGGCGAGCTACCCAACCATGTTATTGCCACTGTTAACGTGATTCAAGGGTGGACTTCGGAGAAGTACCTCTCGGTCGCCAACATTAAGGAGCGCATGATCCCCATCAACGAAACTTTGGCCCAGGAGTTGCACACGTGCCTTAATGCGTTCAACAAGGTGGCTGCTTAAAGACAGTACCTTTAGGCCTGATGAGGTGCGGGAAAGTAATATGCTCAAACAAAAAAAGGAGGCCAAGTAAAAGGAGATGTTGCCCAGTGTGTAGTTGGGCGAGCAGAAAATGTCGCCGAGAAAAAGTCTCTAAACTCAACGTCAAATGCACCGCTAAAGAGACCCCCCAACTGGAGTCCCTTGAGCTCATAAAGTCTCCCTTTGGCCCCGAAAGGGATGACGACCACTAAGGAGCAGATTATAATCAGGGATAGGGTTGAGCATGCGAGCAACTTGGTGCACGTTCTGACCGTTCACCCCCTGGGCGAGGTCGGCTCGCCTTGAGCGGGGTGTAATTCATGCCCAAGTGGGCGGGGCGGGGAATGAGGTTCAGCGCCCTAACAAAGAATCAATTGAGCAATACCAGAACACTTGGGCCACGCACACTGAGGGCAGCCCAGCCTTCTTTGCCTTGAATGGCCGCACCGGCAATTTGTCTAACTTCAAGCAGTAGGGCATACCGCCAGAGGCGCGCCACCTAGACGACGTCCGGCTCTCGGCAGGCGCTTGGCTCACGGCGGCTATGCCGTGTCAAAAGCCAAGGCTATAAGTCAACCCTAACGGTCATGTTGCTGGCTTTAGAGTGCAGCACTTAAACCCAAATAGTGGAAGACCCTCATAAGACCCCCACGAGCGCCAATTTATTACTAAGCCTGACGCGTCGCGTGCGTAATTAAAACTTAAGTGCCCCACGCACCACTCTCCAAAGCTTTTGTCTAGAATAATGGTAGAGCCATGGCTGCAAAACCATGTATCCCAACTGGTCACGGCAATGGGTGCCTCTACAAAAACAGGGTATTCGCTCGGCGACGAGGCCCAGGGGTGCCTCTCAGACCTGAAAAAATGGCTAATAAACTACGACACAAAGATGAACAAGTGGGATGTGGCGCGCGCAATTGCCAATACAACGCTTGTGGATGGCGATTTGCTCGTGATGATCCATACCCACGCCGTTGACCCCAACCAAGTCCCGTTCAAGCCGGCCCTCAACGCGCTGGAAATTGTGACCCATTTGACCTGGCCGCTCGAGCCAGACCACACAAACCACAACCACATGGACCACCTCAAGGGTCTCAAGGATGCACAATTGCGGTACAAGCGCACCTCGATCGGCCTGGGCTCGCTGTTCAAGGCGGTCATTAAGCTCACTATGCCCTCGTTTGAAAAGCCCAGTATTGAGCGTTCGAGCAAAGACCGCGGTATCGTGCGGCTGTGCGTCAACTTTGTGCGCAATCTGCTCGTGATCGAGCAGGACCGCTCCGAGCTGCTCGTAGCTCTCAACGACCAAAATATGCTCGACTTTTTGGTAATGCTCATCTCGAGCCAAGAGCTTATCAGTGCCGAGGAAGCCCTACCCTTTTTGGAGGTGGTTTGGGGGCTTGTGTCCAATGTGGACGTGGTCAAGCTGTATAGAGGCAATGCAGAATATGCCTCACAAGACCGCAGCCTGGGCGATTTGTTGGCCAAAGAAAGAAAGATGAAGGATTCGCGCTTCAGGCCGACGCGGCACTCGCGGTTTGGTACCATGATCTCGCTGGATATGGGCGACAACGCCCTGCCAGTCTCGGGGCAGCAGGCGCTCTCGACTAGCTACTTCGAGGCCATTGACAAGTCCAAAACGTGGCACAAGGCCAAGAATACCGGTGGCCGAGGAAACAAGGAAAAGTTTCAGTGGAACGTCCAAATCTCCCTAACTCCTCAGGGCCAGGAGGCGCTAAAAGTTTTTGTGGGCAAATTCCTCGATTCGGCCTACAACCCGTTTTTTACCGGTACACGCAGCTTTGTCTCAGGGCTCGCGGACGATTTTACGCCCGAACAGGTCATGCACTATGTGTTTTTGGTGGGGTGGTTTGCCAGCGCCGAGCGGGTGCGCGGCAAGATCGACTTCAAGCTTATTGGTACCGCCCTTAACTACCAAATGTTTACCCTTGTGTCCGACATTATGGCCAACGCACACGACTCCGGACCAGGCCAGAGCTTTGACCTGACGTTTGCGTGCATGGTGTGCCTCAGGTCAATCTTTATGGCTATTGACGACATGACGCGGGCTTCAAACGAGTGGAAGGATGCTGCGCAAAACATTTTAGCCCGTTTGTTTTATGATGATCAGCGCCTCGACCTGTTTGCCCGTCTGCCTCGCTCGGCGACCAAACGCACCGTGGCGTACCAAGCTGAGACAATTGAGCTTGTACACAGTTTGTTCAAGCTGCTCGACTATTATGCCTCAGACAAGGCGTACCTATTTGTCAAAAGCCGGCGCGCGCGTGACCCAGACTTTGATAGTGACGCCGAGCGCGCCCAGTCCCGGGTCAAGGACCGCAAGTGGGACCTCACGAGGTACATTCGCTCGTTTTACCACCATGAAACCCTCAAGTTGTACGAGAAAGCGGTTGAGAATTTCGAAGAGAGCGACGACAAGGTCCTCAAGCACTGCTTGGCGTTTTACTCTCGTTTATTTATTAAAAAGGAGCTGCGGGCCCAGTTTTACCAGCTGTCGCTTATGATGGCGCTGCACCGTGCTACCTCCACAACGTGCGGCATTCAAAACCCCGAGCTGCTCAAGCAATACACCAAATTTACCTCGTTTTACACAAAGATGCTGTTCCAAGCATTTGAGGAGCACCCCTCGCTGTACTGCGAGGTCCTGTTCACCAAAAACAAGCAGGACGTTGACTACTACGACTTGGGTGTTGTGGACAAGAGCTCCAAGACTCCCAAGGCCGCCAGTTACGACTATTTGCTGCCCGAGGATATGAGCCGCGAGCGCAAGATTGCGGTGACCGTGGCGGCGCTGGTCGAGGACAACCGTAAACCGATTGTCGAATGGGTCCTCGAAACCCTTAAGGCGTTTGTCGAGTCCAACAGCAAGGTGCGGATCTTCTGCGAGTCGCGCGGCAGACTGCGCGAGATTGACTCAATCCCGTTGCTGCGGCTGCTGCTCAAGACCATTGGGCTCAAGCTCGAAAAGGGTCGCTACTTTATTCCTTCGGTCCTGGATAGTTTTAGCATCATTGAGGCGTGCGAGTGGATCCAAAAGTACCTCAACGAGCAGCTCGACGAGGACCCCCACAACCACCTGCGGCGCCATGTTGTAGAGAAGCCAGGTTCCGAGGAAGACGACGAGCTGTTTGTTGCTCGTCCTGCTGGTGCAGAGTCGGACAGCGAGCCCGAGGAGAACGGGTTTGACGACCCCATGCTGCAGCCGCTCAGCGCTGAGGAGCTGGAAGCCCGGCAAGAGCTCAAGAAACATCCGCCGAGCCGCAAGTCAAAATCCCGCAAACGTGCCATGGAGTCTGAGAGTGAGGAAAGTGGTAGCGATAGCGAGCTCGAGGACGAGGAGGCCTTGAAAAAGAGACGAAAACGCGCTGAGCCCGAGAAGCTCAACATCAAGAGTAACGTGTTTGTGAATGATTCGGATGACGGCGAGGATGAGGAGCGCGATGCAACCTTTTTCCAACACGAGATGGAGCGGCGGCAGCGTAACTTCGCGCAGATGGGCAGTAGTCGCTTGGAGCGTGACACTCTGGATTCCGATGATGATGATGGTGAGGAGCCCACGCAGGCCTCTTCACCAGCCGCGATGTCGCAAGTTACTGCGGCTGCTGGGAGTACCGCGAGCCCTGTGACGCAGGCCGACACCCAAGGTAATGAGGATGATATGTTTGTTAAATAATGCAGGTATATAATGCGTTGATGCTCAATGGCAACTTATTGGGGGATACAGGCCCGACTAGAGCGCCCAAGGGCTCGGCATGCCTGGTGCTTTTATAACATGGTTAGGCGCAAAGTGGCTCAGAAAAAAAGATGTTTTGCCACCCCAGCAAAAATCAATAAGGAATTCGGGTCCCCTTGACCGGCTCGCCTCTCATTTCGTCCCAATTTATTCTCGCATCGAGCTCTTCTTCCACGGGGCCAAACGCCACCACTGCTTCTCCGCGCAAAATAAATAGTCCAAGATGGGTAGTTTCTGTACCTTCTGGAGTAATTTGACGCTCTATACAGTCGCGTAGCACCAAATTTGTGAACCGGTCAAACCCCTCGAGAATGCCGACGAAATGGCATCCATCTGTGCAAAGAACGGCGATTTTCACTGGTTAGAATCGCTCATACAAGGTACAAAGTACTTACTTTCAAGATACTCGCTCAAGGGCATGGCCCTTTTGTAGTTTGGCCCATAGGACATAAGCGAGGAGGGAGGATGAGAGCTCGAGAGTTAAGTGCTCAAGAAGAGCTTAGGGCCTTTGGCCATACTAATTATAAATATCAGCTGATACAGTGCGATTCCTCGCCACCACTAAACAGCTTAACGATGCTCTGAATCGACGAGATAAGCATCACAATACAGCCAAACGCGATGCATGCCCAGCACAAGAGCTTGGACCGACTAAACGGCTGCTTGGCGCTGAGTTTGAGAAAACACATGGGGGGCAAAATATAGGCCATTGTGCAGGCCGAGGAAGCGCCCAAAAGCTCGAGGATCACGCCCAAATTGCAGGTCGCCAGCGCCACACCCATGGCCGAGACCACCAGCAGGGTCACAATAATAACGTTTTTGCGGGGCGAAAGTTCTTGATGCGGGTACAAAAACTCGCCAATGACCTCACGGCACACGAAAACTTCCAGCGGCAGCGTGGTGATCATGTTGAATCCAAAGCAGAACCGGGCCAGATTGGCCATGACGTCCTTTACGGGAAAGTTGTTGAGGACGTTTCCCTTGGTCAGGTTTTTAAAGCTGAGGAATCCCCCCACGCCCAAAATAATGCACGCAACCATTGAGACGCCAGTGGACCAGTGGGTAACGCGGGCAAACCGGTCCATGGTGGGAGTCTTGAGGCTGTCGTAAATAATGAGCGAGTTGTGATGGCACACAAACGCAAACGAAATCACCGAGATAGCCTGAAAGATGCCGCTGTTGATAGTCCACAAACCACGCGACATGTGCGCCTCAGGAGGCGTAACAGCAGGACCCCGAATAGCCACCGTCAAAGTGATCACGGCCATCGACACCAGAGCCAACATGGAGGCCTTGGCGAGCGCGCCAATGTTGCGGTTGAGGGACAAGGGGTACGAAATTCCCATAACTAGAATCACAATCACTACGTTGCGATGGCCAAGCAGCCCCAGGACCGGCACCGTGTGGAGGCCAGGGAAAATACTGGCAATTACAGCGGGAATAGTGTCACCAATAATGATGCAGTAGGCCATGGACCCTCCAAATGCAAACATGCCCTGCGCAAGGCTCACTGCAATGAGCCCAGGGCGGCCAAAACAGTGCTGCACGGTGCTCTGGTACGTGGCGGTAGAACTGAGCTTGGCGTTGGTGACCATGAGCCTAATGGTCCAATCGATCACAAATGTGAGCACAACCAGCAACACAACGCCTGCAACGAGGCCGGCTTGACGGACTGCATATGCCTGGCCAATGATGCCAGCACCAATGATGCTGTTGGCCATATTCATAAACGCCATATGTAGACTCGACTTGTCGTTTTGTTGGACAATACCCGTGAGCATTGCGCTCGGTTGGCCGAGCAAACCTATTGAACTCGAAGGCACGGGCTCATCTATAGACAGTTCTTCTATCGAGAAGTCACTATCGTCCATGTCCATGATTAGTGAGTGCAACAAGGACTCTGGTCTGGAATTCATATTTAGTTATAATTTAAGATTTGACGCTGGTCGTTGAATTCCAAAATCACGTTTGGCTGGATTGTCGCCAGGTACAACTCGTAGGCAGGCATGTACCCGTCCACAAACGCCTTGACCTGGGCATCCGTCATACCCACGCCTTTAGCTTTAATCATGGCATGCTCTTGCTCGAGTCGCCATTTGTATACATAGCTGAGGTCGTGCGCCTTGAGGAGGACCAGCGAGCTCAGCATGGACCACACCTCGGAATAGCTCTCTAGGAGGGTGTTAACCTGTTGGACAGCCTCAAATCCAAAAATTTTGGCGTGAGGACTTGATTCATAGGCTGTTTCAAGGTCCGTGCGAGCCGTGAATCCAATCATCCACCCTTCAAGAATAACCACATCTACAGCCTCTGTAGTGACGGGGGGTGCTCGGTCGCCCTCGCCTGCAAACTTGCTCTTGTCATATTGCAATATTTCAGCGCCTTCTCCCTTGAGCAGAGTCGCCAAGGTCTGTTTGAGGGTGTCCACACTGTGGGTTCCAGGAAGGCCCCTTTTAGCCAAAAGAGGGTTACCCTTCCGAGCCAATTGTTGCTGTTGCTCATGATCAAGGTAGTAATCATCAATTGAAATGGCAATTGCCCTGAACCCGAGCTGCCTTAGCTCCGCAACGGCCCCGTGGCTGGTGTAGGTTTTGCCCGAGCCTTGACAGCCAGAGACCCCGACAATAACCGCTTGTTTCGCTGCGCGCGACGCAATTGCCTGCTGGGCAACCTTGACAACCGTTTGGATCGCGCTCATGATGAGTGATATGGCTGGGAGCGGGAGGCTTGCGTGCCGTGTAGCTGGCTGCAAGGCTGGGCTCGGCAAAGGGAAGGGGAAAATAAGGTAAAGGAGAGCTTGAGGAGTCAAATAAGGCAAAATCTCACGGATATTATGTATGTTCAATTAGATAAATAATTTAGTTTTCTAAACGGTGCTCGTGGTTGTCGAGTTCCATGCAGAGGTCACCGAAGAGGTGATCTCCGGCGAAGTTGTGATGTTTGAGCTCGAGGCGCTAGACAAAATGCTGCTGATGCTACTGGTGATGCTCGCAATGCTGCTTGTGGAGCTATCACTAGCGTTGGCAGTGCTCGAGGTCTCGACACTCGAGGTCACAGTGCTCGAAGTCTCGGCACTCGAGGTCTCGAAGCTAGAGCTAGAGCTAGAGCTGGGGCTCGAGACAATGCTGGTGCTGTTGCTTGAAGTGGCACTCGAGGTAGTCACCGGCGAGCTCGAGCTGCGGCTGCTTGTGATGCTCGACTCGGAGCTAGCGGCTACAGAGCTGGTGCTGTTGGCGCTTGAGCTGGCCTCAACCGAGCTAGAGCTGGCACTGCTAGACTCGGTGGAGCTGGCGGAAGCAGTAGAGCTGTTGCTAGAAGCAGGCACCGAGCTGGAGCTAGAGTCAGTGGCAGAGACAGCAGCGATCGAGGAATTGCTTGCAGTGGTAGAGGCAGCAGAAGAGGCAGTAGTACTGTTGCTAGGCCAGATAGTGATGGTGTCCCAGATAGTCTCAGTGATGAGAATAGTAGTAGTCTCCTCAGAGCTGGTCAAAGTGGTGAGGGTAGGGTACGAGGTCACATTGGCCGAAGTAGCAGTGACGCTGCTGCTGGTGGTAGTGTTCGAAACGGCAGCAGTGTCGCTCGCAGCCGCGGCGCTACCGTTGGCGGAGGAAGCAGTGCTAGAAGCAACGCTCGAAGCAACGCTCGAAGTGTTCACGCCAGCAGAGCTAGTGGCAACGGCGCCAGCGGAGGCAGGCGAGGAGGTAGAGTTAACACCCGAAGTGGCAGCAGAAGTAGCACTAGAGTTGCTCGAAATAGCAGTGGAGCTGGCGTTGACGTAGCTGGAAGCAGTGCTCAAAGTCTCAGTGTAGGTGGCGTTGATGCTGGTAAGAGTAGTGGTGTTGGTCGAGCTCACAGTGGTAGTGGAATCATCAGTCGAGTTGTAGAAGGTCTCGGTGGTGAGAGGAGTAGTGAAAGTCTCGGTGAAGGTACCGTTGGCGTCAGTGAAGGTAGTAGCCTCAGTGGTCCACAAAGTAGTAGTAGCGGGCGAAGCAGTGACATCAACCCAGTCAGTGCTGCCGCCAACAGTATCCCAAACATCAACAGTAGAGTCAGCGTCAGAAGAGGTGGCAGCAGGAGACACAGAAGCAGAAATAGTGCTGCTAGTGTTTGTGGCAGCAGCAGACGATGAGCGGTTGGAGTAAAGAGTCTGGTAGATGGTCGAGGTCCTAAACACAGTGGTAGTTGCATCGCTTGAAGTGAATGTCTCGGTGGACTTGGGCACAATAGAAACGTCGGTGCTGGTGGAGACGTCGGTAACAGTGTTGGTGGCGGTGTTCCAAGCGGTGGAAGTGCTACCAGAGCCGTAGACATCGTCGTAGGCAGTGCTGCCAACAGTGCTGTCGTCGTAAACAGTCGAGTCACTGTCGTCAGAGCTCTCGGTAAAAGTGCTGGTGCTCCAGTCAGTGGAGGTGCTACCAGAGGCATCAGTCACAGTGTTGGTGGCGGTGTTCCAGGCGGTGGAGGTGCTGCCAGAGCCGTAAACATCATCGTAGGCGGTGCTACCAGCAGTAGTATCGTCGTAAACAGTCGAGTCAGCCTCAGTGGTTGTGTCGGTGATAGTCGAGGTGACAGTGATTGTGGTGTAGGGAGTGCTGGTGACGTAGGAGCCAGTCGAGTCGGACTTTGTCAATGTCGAGTACAAAGTAGTTGTGTAGGTGGTGCAGTCAGAGCCAGAGCTCGAGCTCGACACTGGAGAAGCGGATGGTGACACCTCAGACGACTCAGTGACGGTGGTAGATGTGGACTCGGCAACAGTGGCATCGGAGCCAGAAGCAGACTCGGTGACTGTGGTGACGGCAGACTCGGTGACAGTGGAGTCCGAACCGGCAGCAGACTCAGTAACAGTGACAGCAAAGTCGGCAGAGCTCGACTCAGTGACAGTGACGACGGAGCCACTGGCAGTGGCAGTGACAGTGGCGGTCACGCTGGCGGTCTCAGTGGAGCCGCTACCACCAGCAACATCAACAACGGGGTAGCTGGAGGTGGTGTCGCAGCTCTCATAGACTGTGACAACTTCGGTGTGGTGCAAGGCAGGATCGACGTACTCGGCGCTGGCACTGCATACGAGCAGAGCTGCTTGAAGGAATAAACGAGAGTACATTAAAGGAGAGACAGGCTTGTGGTGACTTGCATAGGGTGGGAGGACCCTATTATATAGACGTGAGACAATGCTCGAGAGCTCAGCCGCTCACCTACATTAGCGATGGCGGGTGCATACAGGTCTGCATAAACCCCGCCACGTCTGTGAAACTTCACGATCTCTGGTTACAGTGAGCTCGATAGATTTACGATGTACTGTTTTAGGCTGAATCACTGGCTTGAGTGTGGTTTTTCGCCTGCAAATAGTGTGCACGTTTACCCAAAAAATGTCACTATTTTGACCCCTAGGGTTAGGGCACATATGGGTTAGGGTGCGTGGGACGAAGTGGCTGGCTATGCAGTCCAGAAGTGCTCGAGCGCCAGACGTTGGCGACTGAGGTTGCTACGCGGTGGCGAAGCGAAGGCCTAGATCACATGCATATGCGTCATTGACGCACGTCCGCTCCCTCGCTGAATTGTCACTAGTCTAAAAATACCTAAAGCAACCCGGCAGCGCGCGTCAACTTTAAATAATACCTAGACCCCAAATCCGAAACAGAGCGTTTCGCAAATATAATAACGTCTGCGGCCCTGGGCATCACAACTCCTTACTCATGACCACCACTGAGATCGATGTCCCGCTGTACGGAGCTGCATTTCTCGATGAGGAAACGCTGGTCGTTGCAGGAGGTGGAGGTCTTGGCAACCATGGGCTAGGAAACAAGCTGGTTGCTATCAATATCAAGGACAATACCCGGCGCGAGTATGACTTTCCAAAGGGTAGCGATTGCCCCATGAGCATTGCTACTCGGGCCGGCCAGATTGTTGTGGGTGCCAATTCTGGCCTCGAGGACAACAAGCACCTTTGTCTTTTCAACAAGGACCTTGAATTGGGCATCCAGCACTCATTATTTGACTCAAAATTCTACCAAAGGAGTTCAGCCATTGGGTTTGAAAAACTGGCGATCCTGGGCCAGTCAGACACGGAATCGCGCCTCTACGTCTTGTACTCGCCCGATCTGTCTACGCTTTGGGATTTCAAGACAACAGAGGACGTGCGCGACCTCAGCTTTTCGGTTGCAGAGAACACGTCCCGGTTGCTGGCGGTAGTGTTGCCCTCAAAAGTCGACTTTTACGAGGCACAGACTGGCAAGCTCGTGCACAGTATCAAGGCAGAAGGCAGGACCAAATTTGCGCGCGGCAAGTTTACCTCTGATACCAAATTTGTGGTGGTTGCGACTGCCGGCACCAAGACCGAGTTGCTGGCGTACCAGATTGAGGAGAAGCCAATGCTTGTTGCTAAGTCTAGGATACCCCTCAAGAGTGTGACCTCGCTCGCAGCGGCCGGCTCGCTGTTGGCGCTTGGCTCGGCCTCGGGCGATGTGGTGGTCGCCACCGACAAACTGTCGCTGCTCAGCACCTTTAAAGCGGCCCACCGCCTACCAGTCAGTGGGGTTGCCATCTCTTCGAGTGGTGTGGTTGCGTCAGTGTCTGTTGCTGGCAGTTTGCACATCATCAAGCCGCCGTTTAGCACTCGCGCCTGGAACGGTGCCCTCACCACCATTGGCTGGGTAACGCTTGCCCTGTCTGTGCTTGCGTTGCTGGTGGCCATTATCCTGTCTCGTCTCGACTTTGAGGCCCTGTGGGGCACAGGCACTGATCTTGGCACAACGAGTGGCGTCTACTCGGATGCCCCGAGCCCCCGGGGAACAAGCGCCACGTTGGACTCTGCCTATGCCGCTGCCGAGGAAACGGTGTATGAAACTGTTTACGAGACGCCGGTGGAGACGGTATACGTTGATCAAACTTGGGAAGTCACCGCTACCGAGGAGCGCCGCGAGGCCGAGCCTGAGCCGGTAGCTGAAGACGAGGACTTCGAGACTGTGTACGAAACAGTTTACGCCGACCCTACCACTGTTACAGAAACGATCGATCCTGAAACTGTCACAGAGACCATAAACGCCCCTGAAACTGTGTACGAGACAGTGGACCCCACGACCATCTATGAGCTTACCCCTGAGCATGAAGAGGTGCGCGAGGACTCGCATGAAGAGTCACACTCGCACGAGCATGCTGTGGAGTACAAGGACGGCGAGATTGTGCACGAACACCACATCGAGAGGCACAAGGACGACGAGCCTTCGGTATATGTTTACGATAAATAAATAAATAGGCATCATTATTGATGCACTGCTAAGCTAAACCTGTCCCTGCTCAAACTTCGGCCTCAATTTTGCTTTGTTTTGGCTCCTGAGGGCCCTCTTCCTCCTCACCTTCGTCGGCCTCAATCTCCTCAAGACTGCGCTTGCGGGGACCGCTGCGGCCAAGCTGCTTGAATGCAGAAGCACAAAGCTCGCTATAAACATCCGAGTTTGTTGTTTGCCACTGGTCAACATCAATCTCCTTTTGCTTGTTGTTTTGCGCCAAGTCCCACGATCGCATCTTGGCCCGAAGATCCTGGGTGCTAAGGGGTTTTGTGCGTGCCACATTTGCATTCCATTGGATTAACCATTCAGTGTGACGAGCTACGAGCTTGGACCGTGCACCCTCGGTACTGAGGCCATCTTTTTGCAGCAAAACGCGTAGATCCTTATCCTTGACCATACCATAATTCACCACTGCTCTGCGTTTAGGGGCTGGCGGCTCTCGACGCGGCCGGAGGCACGTCTCAATGTGCTTTCCCTGAAGTTCCTCAAGGGGAAACATTTTTTGGCATACAGGGCACTCCTTGAGGTCAGGCGACGGCGCACGCATCTTTTCCCGAACGAGTTTGTACTCCTCGACAACCCGCTCTAGTACTTTAACGCGTTTTAGGCCCCCAGCATGCATACCTTGGCGACACACTGGACACTTTGGATCATGGGTCAAATGGCGCCGGATACACACCGAACAAAAAAGATGCTCGCACGACCCCATCTCGGGCACATCGAGCAGCTCTTTGCATATTAAACAGCTCAAAGTATCCTCGAAATTTTGCATTTGTCAAGGCTGATGGAGAGCTTGATATTGGCCAAAGGCTCTCGTAGCAAGGGGGTATATTTATGATAATTTAATTTTTTTGTGTGCAGGATTATCGCGCATAAAACAAAGGAAAAACTCCTCAAGCTCCTCGGTCACACGCACCCGGTGCTTTAGGGCAATTTGCGGCAGCCACTCGTAAAGGAGCTGTTTATCCTTCTCGTCAAACCCCTTTTCGGCGAGAAACTTCTCGTACAAGTCTGCTGTCATTGATAGGCGCTGTAGATGTGTGGGTGGAGGTGCTTCACTGGGCTTGCCCGTGATCGACCGGATCTGGTCCGCATACTCGAGCGTGTTGCGAGTCTCGTAGGTATCCTGGCTGCTGGGGCTGAGACACGCAATCATTACCGTGAGGCCCCTACCGTCGAGGCAGTCCTTGAGGAGCCGCGTCAAGATGCTCTCACGGTAGGGCACGTGCTTTTGTTTGTGGACCAGGGCATTGATGCATTTGCCGAGCGCAAGCAACGATTTGTTGATGTGCGCGCCCTCTCTAGCTCTCGTCTTGTCTTGGCCGGTGCTGCGCTCGCTGCCAGCCAAGTCAACAAAGGTGAGGGTACCGCGCCCAGTGCTAATTTTGAGCAGCGAGTGTGAGCGCGACGAGCACTGGTTCTTGAGTGTGGTGTGGGCAGAACGGCGCTGGTTGCCTGCCAATAACAGCCTCATAAAGTCGTCCATGGAGCTGAGGGTGTGCTCGGCGCTATTAGTGACAGAGGCCACCCCCTTTGTTTCGCGCACGCAAAGGTTCAATTGTTGATTCTCATCCAGGGGCAAAAGATCGCGCAGCTCCTCATTGTAGATTTCCAAGTAGGTCATTTGAAATGTGAGGCCCAGCTGCTCCTTGAGATCGAACAGGTAGCTCATGGTGCACACCACCACGCCTGGGTGATCGAGGGTCCCAAACATTGTAAAAGTTTTGCCGCACCCGGTGGCTCCATAGGCAAATGCGGTGACATTGTTACCCTCCAAAAGCCCATCAAGCAGGGGCTTGACGCTGGACTCGTAGACCTCGTCCTGGCGGGCATTTTCGAGTGCGCCATCAAATTGAAAATGGCGAGTGAAAATCCCACGCTTGATGCTACGACCATGGGCAGTGAACTCGACCGACTTGCCAGTGCATCTGGTTGCCTGAATGATGCGCAGCGAGCGCTGCGTACTGTTGATGATACGCGAATGATTGTTGTCGATATGTGGGATTTCCATCTGGTTGAAAGGGCGCACCCGAGCAATCACCCGCATGATCGGAGGGAGTGAGGTGAAAAGCTTGTGACTGTTTAGCACAACGTTATTGAGCACAACATTTGGCGGCGGCGCGCGCATGCATGCCCAGCCATGTGCAGGGCAGGGCATCCCTTTGGGCGCTAGCATAGAATTAGAGTAATTATGTTTGTTTGATCTACATACTAGAGTTTAGGCAATGGTGCAGTAGGTGAGGTACGAGACCTTTTGGCCGGCGCCGTTGACGACGGCGTCCTTCTTGTTGTTGGCGAGGAGCTCAGAGACAAAGGTGGAAGTGGAAGTAGAGGAATGCATTGCTGTGGTGAGGGTGAGCGCTGATCCTTTATAGTTTTTTTGGGTGGTGTTTCCTGCATAAAGAGGATGCATCGGCGTGCATACGCATGCAGCTTAATTGGGGCTCGACGGGGTTGACGAGAGTGAAGCGAGGTGGAAGCTAGTATTGCTATATGTGAAATATTTGACAAGTATATGAGTGGAAAATCAGGGGCGAGGGGCGTGTGTAGGCAAGAGATACACAATAACCTGGGTTGCCATTGGGCATATCCAAAATGGGTAATTTGTATTGTACGCGCAGTTAAGGCCCTAAATTTCTCCGAACCTCAGCCGCAACACTAATTGAACAACGAAAGGTCACAAAAGGCCTCACTGACGGCTCACAGAGCACCTTGCCACAGCATCTGCTGGCCATGCTCGCCACCACCCCCAGGCCCTTAGTCACCCCTATCCAGGACTTTTCACTTTTAAGCTGGAGCAGCCTCTGGAACCTTTGTCATGGGTAAAAAATCAAAGCAAAAGGCCGGAGCAGATATTTGGGACGAGGATCCCGAGCTCGACACCCCACAAGCCGAGGAATTCGGCACCACTGGAGGCATTGAAGAGCCTGACCAGCCTGAAGAGCCAGAAGAGGAGGCCACCGGTTTGATGGGCGCTCTCAAGCGCTCCAAGAACAAAAAGGCCGCCAAGGACGCCGAGCGGGAGGCTGAAGAGGCCGCTGCCAAGGCTCAAGAAGGCGAGGTCAAGGTGAAATCCAAGAAGGAAAAGGAGCGTGAAAAGAAGGAGCGGGAAAAGGCCAAGAAGAAGGCCGCTGCTCAGCGTAAAATGACTGCGCCCGTGTTGCCCAAAAAGGGCAAGCAAGAGCCTAAGGAGGAGGGCGAGGCCACTCCTGATGCTGAGGCTACTCCTGAGCCTGAAGCAGAGCCCGAAGTTGCGGCTGCTCCTGCCAAGGGCAAAAAGGGTAAAAAAGTCAACCCTGCTCTGGCCGCTTTGCAAAAGCAGCTTGCTGCCAAGAAAGCCCTTGAGGATGCTCGTGCTGCTGATGAAGAAGCGGCCCGCAAGGCTGCCGAGGAAGAGGCCCAGCGTGCTGCAGAGGCCGAGGCCGCCGCCGCCGAGGCCAAGCGCCTCAAGGCTGAGCGCAAAAAGGAGGAGCGTGAAAAGCTCAAGGCTGAGGGTAAGCTGCTTTCCAAGAAGCAACGCCAGCAGCAGGCCCAGGTCGAGGCTCGCCGCAAGGCCCTGTTTGGCGATGGCGACCCCAAGGCTGCCCTAAAGAACCTCCGCTTGCCCCAAAAGGCCAGCCAGACCAAACCCAAGGAGACTGTGCGTGAGGAGACCCCTGAGCCTCAAGTTGAGGAGGTTGCCAAGGAGGTTGAAAAAGTCGAGATTGAGGAGCCCAAGGAGGCCAGTCCCGAGCCCGAGGCTGAGCCCGAGGCCGAGGCCAAGGCTGAGAGCGAGGATGATGCTCTTGTTGACGACTGGGAGGCCGAGCTCAGTGATGAGGAGCCTGTGAAGGAGGAGCCCAAGGTTGAGGCCAAGGCTGAGACCAAGGAGGAGCCCAAGCCCCCCCCCAAGCCCAGTAAGAAGGAGGCCGAGGCAAAGGCCGCTGCTGAGGCCAAGGCCGCTGCCGAAGCCGAGTCGGTGCTCAACAAGAGCGCCCCCGTGGATGCCCAGCACCGCCAGGCCGTGGACGCCAAGCGCCAGAGCCGTAACGCCAAGGCCCAGTCTGCCGCCAACGCCGCCGACTTGCGCTCGCCCATTTGCGCCATTTTGGGTCACGTAGATGTCGGTAAGACCAAGTTGCTCGACAATATGCGCCGCACAAACGTGCAAGAGGGCGAGGCCGGTGGTATCACCCAGCAGATTGGTGCTACTTATTTCCCGATCGATGCCATCAAAAAGAAGACCGCGGTCATGCAGCAGTACGGCCAGATCCAGTACAATGTTCCTGGCCTGTTGATTATCGATACCCCCGGTCACGAGTCGTTTACCAACCTGCGTAGCCGTGGTTCCAGTTTGTGTAACATTGCCATCTTGGTGGTGGACATCATGCACGGTCTCGAGCCCCAAACTCTCGAGTCTATCCGTTTGCTCAAGGACCGCAAGACCCCGTTTGTTGTTGCCCTCAACAAGGTCGATCGTTTGTACGGCTGGGAGTCCACCGTGGACAACTCGTTCCGCGACTCGCTGGCAAAGCAGAGCGCCTCGGTGCAGACAGAGTTTGAGGACCGTCTCGAAAAGACCAAGCTGGCTTTCGCCGAGCAGGGTTTCAACGCTGAGGTTTACTACAAAAACAAGAACCTCGCCAAGTACGTGTCGCTGATCCCCACTAGTGCCTCTTCGGGCGAGGGTGTTCCCGACCTGATTTCGCTCATTTTGGAGTTGACTCAGAGCCGCATGTCCAAGCAGCTCATGTACCTTAGCCAGCTCGAGGCCACCATCCTCGAGGTCAAGGTCATTGAGGGTCTGGGTACCACCATCGATGTTGTTTTGTCCAACGGTATTCTTCGGGAAGGCGACAAGATTGTGCTGTGCGGTATGAATGGCCCTATTGTCACGCACGTGCGTGCCCTCTTAACTCCTCAGCCCATGAAGGAGATGCGTATCAAGGGCGCCTATGTCCACCACAAGGAGGTCAAGGCGGCTCTTGGTGTCAAGATTAGTGCCAACGGCCTCGAGCACGCGGTCGCCGGTTCGCGCCTGCTGCTGTGCGGCCCCGAGGATGATGAAGAGGACCTTATGGACGACGTCATGGACGATATGACTGGTTTGCTTGACTCGATCGACAAGAGCGGCCAGGGTGTGTGCGTGCAAGCCTCGACTCTTGGTTCGCTCGAGGCTTTGCTGGATTTCCTCAAGGATATGAAGATCCCTGTGATGAGTATTGCCATTGGCCCCGTCTACAAATCGGACGTCATGAAGGCGGTGACCATGCTCGACAAGGCCCCCAACTATGCGGTGATGCTTTGCTTTGACGTCAAGGTCGACAAGGACGCCGAGCAGTACGCCAACGAGCAAAATATCAAGATCTTCCAGGCTGACATTATCTACCACCTGTTTGACGACTTTACCAAATACCAGCAGCAGCTGCTTGAGCAAAAGCGCAAGGATTCGGCGCTCGACGCCACTTTCCCCTGCGTGCTTAAGACTATTCAGGTTATCAACAAGCGTAATCCCATGATTGTGGGTGTCGACATTGTCGAGGGTTCGATCCGTATTGGCACGCCCATCTGTATTGTCAAGACCGATCCTGCAACCAAGGAGCGCATCACATACAAACTCGGCCGTATTCAAAGTATGGAGGTCGATCACAAGCCCAAGGATCTCGTGCGCAAGGGCCAGGCCAATGCCGGTGTTGCCGTGCGTTTGGACGCCGGTAATGCAACCAACCTGCCTACGTGGGGCCGCCAGATCGATGAAAAGGATAATTTATACTCGCTCTTGAGCCGCAAGTCCATCGACGTGCTCAAGGATCCTGCATTCAGAGACGAGGTCCCCAGAGAGGACTGGCTCCTGATCAAAAAGATGAAGGGGTTGTTTGACATTAAATAGTGCATTAGTGTATTGATTTAGATACGGATTGGTGTAGCGCCTAGCGTCTAGCCTAGCCCAATGCTACAACTTGTGGCACAAACACAACATCCCTCATGCCATTTACCCCCATCATGGATCCATTTGGCCAGGCTAAGGCGGCGTTTATCCCCAAGCCAGAGATAAATTGGGAAAACGAGTGGATGAAGTCCCGTGGTGATGTCTATGAACTACGCGCCAAGCTCGACACGGCCAACCGCATGATCGCCGATCTCAAGGTGAGCGGTACCGATCGTAACAACCTAGACCAGCTCAAACAGTTCCTAGAGGCTAGCGGGTGCAGCGACCTCCAACAGTACGCCGACTATGTGATGAACAAGTCGGCCGAGCTCAAGGCCATCAATACAGGGTTGGCCGCCGACCTCGATGCCGTCACTAGCGCCAACGCGGCAGAAATCGCGCGTTTGCAACGACAATTCTCCAAGCAGAAACAAGTCCTGCAGAGCAATATCGATGCCCTGACCGTCGCCAAGGACGAGCTGCATGACCGCGCACGCCAAGAGCTGGGCGAGGTTGAGGATCGTGCCGCCAAGCTCGAGCATGATTTGGACGTCCAGGTGCTACAGACTGAAGTACTCAGTGAGCAGTTGGCAAAATGCAAGGCCGCAAGCTCAGAGTACCAAGAAGCTGCCCACCAAAAAATAGCCGCCCTCGAGCTCGAGCTCGAAAATGCCAAAACAAGTCTAGGCGAGCAAAGTTACGAGCTACAAAGCCTTTCTACTAAGCTTGAGGAAGCCGGGGCATTGCTACAAGACCTCGAGGACCAGATCTCTACCCACAAGACCGAGAACGCCGAGTTGGGCGCCGCAGTCCAATCGTCTCTTGGTCTAGCCGACCAGCTCAAAAAGGGGTTTGAAGAGCGGTCTAAGAAGCTCAATCTCGATTTGGAGGCTGCGCGCGAGGAGGTTGCCACGCTCCAGGCGGCCCAGGACCAAGCTTCTGAGATCATTGCCGCTCAGGCCCGCACCATTGAGGCCAAGGATGTCCAAATCGCCGAGCGGGGCACCAAAATTGAAGAGCTCGAGCGGTATATCATATCCAGCAAGGAGGAGTTTGAGCACCTCAACAGCCAGCTCGCCCAGGTCACTGGCGAGCGGGACCAGGCCCAGACCACAAATGCAGAGCTGGTTCAAGAGCGCGGCCTCCAAAAGCAAAAAATCCAAGAGCTCGAAGCAACCATTGCCAGTACCAAGGCTGAGTTGAGCCAGGCGATGATGCGAAACGTGTCCAATGAAAATTGTATCCGCAGCGAGATCGACAACTACGAGGCGCAGGTTGTCGACTTGAACAACACAATCAAAATTATGAAAGAGGACGCAGAGGCACTGCGGAAAGAGCGGGACCTTAACGCCCAGCAAATTGTGCAGCTCTCGCATGAGCTGTCCGACAGCAAACAAAACGCCCTCAACCAATCGACCGAGCATCACCAAGCCAAAACCGATCTCAAGACAAGCCACATTACAGAGGTCAAGGTACTCAAGGCCCAAATTGAGGAGTTGCGGCTTGTGAGCGGGAGCCTTGAAGAGCAGCAAGACCGCAATATGGAGCTGCAGATGCAGCTTGCCAACATCGAGGGTCTCGTCAAGGCCAAGGAGCAAACCATCAAGGAGCGCGACAAAAGCCTTTGCCAGCGTGATGCCGAGATTGATCACCTCAAAATCAGGATCGATACCTATGCCAACCTCGAGGTCTTGGAGAAGGATCATGTACGTCAAAACGAGGCCCTGCGCGAGAAGCTCAACGCCATCGAAAACACCAAAAACAGCATGGAGGTTTGCCTAGCTGCCGAGTCCAAGTTGAGGCGTCAACTCCAGGAGCGCTTGTTGGACATCAAGGGTACAATCCGAGTGTTTTGCCGCTTGCGGCCCCCCAAGGTCGACGAGACTTGCCACGATGGTAGCTTTATTCTGGACGACTATTACCACCAAGTGACGCTCAACCAAATTGTCAATGGTAACCTCCAAAAGCACACGTTTGCGTTTGACCAGGTGTTTGGGCGTAGCAGTACCAACGCAGATATTTTTGCCGAGGTAGATTTGCTGGTGCAGAGCTGCTTCAATGGGTTTAATGCCTGCATCTTTGCCTATGGCCAGACCGGCTCGGGTAAAACCCACACCATGCTCAGTGAGGATGGTATTGTGTACCGTAGTATGCGCACCCTGTTTGAGCTCGTGGCCACAATCCACAGCTCAGCTGAGGTCCAGATAGCGGCATCATTTATTGAAATTTACAACGAAAAGGTGCGCGATCTTGTCGGTGGCAGTCAAGACGGTCGCGAGCCTGGCCTTGTAGAGTGCGGCGACTACAATGCATTGTGCTCAGTGCTGCGCCAAGGGCTCAAACGGCGCGTTGTGGCAACCACCGCTATGAACGACCAGTCTTCTCGTTCGCACAGTATTTTCTGCATTGTGGTCAATAGCACCGACCGCAAGACCGGCATCACCACACAGGGCAAGGTCAACCTGATTGATTTGGCAGGAAGCGAGCGCCCCAAGCGGTCACTAGTGGTTGGCCAACAGCTGCAAGAAGCCAAGGCCATTAATACCTCTCTCACTGTACTAGGCAATGTGATTCAGGCCCTGGCCACCAATCAAAAGCACGTCCCGTTCAGAAGCTCCAAGCTCACCTTTGCACTCCAGGACTCATTTCAGGGCAAGTGCAAGACCCTCATGCTAGTTAATCTCTCACCCAGCCTCGCCAGCTTGGGCGAGAGTCTCACCAGCCTGCGTTTTGCGGCAAAGGTCAACTCTGTCAAATTGGCTCGTACCCCCAAATAGCTATTTATTGAATTTCGTTTTATTTTACACCAGATGACCATGTCGTGTGGCAGTGGCTTTGATTGACCGATTATGATCGGCATTACTATCTTTGGCAAATTGTGAGATATGCCGGCAACCAATATGAATCACACCAACCCCGCATGTTTCAGGTTGACTATATAGTGTGTGCTAACCAAAGAGGATTTGGCATTTGGCCTGGACGTTAAGCGTGACGATACCTCTTGATCCTGGCGATGCGGCACATGATGATTGTTATCGAGGCCCATAGTTTATAGCACAAAACGGTTATACCGTGGCTTGTGAACTAACTTACAGCACTAGACGGTTATATCGTGGCTTGTGAACTAGTTTATAGCACTAAGCAATGACCGTTGCTGCATAGGTACCTCCATGCACCCCCAGTGGGGCAACCGTTACTTGGGTTGTAGTCAGGGACCGCTGATAAGCTTTGGGCAGTCTTTCTGCTTGCGACGTCTCCTGCTTCGACTGGCTGTGTCACACAGCCCAGATCCGGCGGCACCTTTGCAAGACCAATTACTGCGGTCGTGCTGCCCTTGACCACAACTGGCTCGTCATCCTCTTCGTCCTTGCCGTCATTGGTTTCGCGCTCGTCACGCTCTTTTTCGCGCTGTTGGCGCCGCTTGCACATGGACTTTGTGTACCCAGGCTCCCCACACGTTTGGCAAACGCCAAGACGTACGGCCTTGTCGAATTTTAGCCTGTGCAGGCGCGATCTCTTGCGTCCATTTTCGCCGCTGCTTCGGTTCCCGCAGGTGTGACCAGGATTGCTGTAATTATGCTTTGCAGGTGGTCGTTTTTTGGTCGTGGGGGCGGGGGTACGCGCCGAGCGTCCATTCAATGTAACAGACGAGTGCAACCACTCTATGACCTGGTCTGCGTCGCCCAAATCCGGCGGAGTGCTAAGATTGGATGGGCTGAACGGTGCGAGCTCGGCAGTAGTGCCTTTTGTGCTCTCTCCAAGCTCGCTTTTTGTAGCCACAGGGGCCGCCGAGGGGCGCTGGTTGATTGCCAGCAGGGTTGCATTAAAAGTACTGATGACCCCATTCGCCTGAGCGAGCTGCTCCTTGGCGAATGCCAGCTGCTCCTTAGTGTAGTGAAGCTCAGCTTCAAGCTGCACATCGGCGGGCAAAAAGCCGGCCGCTGTCAGTTCCGCTTCAGGAGCGGACTCGATGGTGACAGAGCGAGCATTTTTGGGGGCATCTGAGCCTGCGGCGTAAGAGCCAGATTGTTATTCGTTACGGGAATATTTGGGGGCCATTGCGCGATCGTGGGAACAGCGACCATACCAAGTGTGGCGGGGTGCTGGTCTACAGGTAAGAGAGCACGCATTTGTACCAGGAAGTTGGAAGGGATAACGGAGGGGAACCTTGGCCAGTCGCAACTGATGGCTAGGAATACATACCAGGGTAAGTCAAGCTTAATAGTATTTTTTTTCAGCATTAATTTATATTTAGCGCGGCAGGTCAACCTGGTGCCATCATTGGCTTTAACCTACACATTATAGATAAACACTGCCCTTGGGCTCTATTTTAGCTAGCATCATCTTCTCAGACTGGCCACAGTTTTTGATGGCGACATAGCCGCTATCCTTAGAGGCGTAGCCAACGCCGCTGCCGCGCGCATTGGTGAGGTTGTAGGCACCCGAGGTAACAAACCCTAGCAGCTTGCCAACCATAAACTCGGGGCCATTGCTGCTGTGCACGACGCTATCTTCTTGGACGTCAAAGATGCGGGCATTGTCCGCGGGCGCTCCACGCTTGAGAACATGCACACTGACGGGCTTAAGATGATCCTTGACAAGGTCCCATTGGGACTCAAATGGGTCACCACCGGCATCTGCAACGAGATTTTGCATTCGCTTGGGCCGGGCAGCCTGTGAAGCGCGCCGCAGTTCGGCCTTTTCCTTGGCCTGAGCAGCGCCAGCGGCTGTAAAAGGATAGTCTTTGGGGAATTGGTGCAAACTCTGCTCGAATGCCAGCTGCTCAAATTGTGTAGTTCCGCCAATAAACACCTGAGGCATGTCGACAATGCTCAGCCAAACCGGCAGCACCCAGTGCCACGGCAACATGAGGCGCACACGAGCATCATCAAGCTTGAACAGTACAAGTGGGATCTGAGGGTCGGCGTCTGTTGGCTCGATAGTTTCACCCGGTTGACGGCGCTCCTCGATTTGCTTTTGAGTGGGCTTGTTCGCGTAACTTTTGGACCTGCCATCGCCAAAAAGCGTTGTGGGGCGAGGCCCAAACAGCTTGTTGAGCGCCTTGCGCACATTATCACTATCAGCCTTGATGGGTTTCTTTTGAGGAGGGTATGAGAACCGTGGGTCATACACAGATGTGGCCAAGACTCCATGCCATGGCAGCGAATCGAGGTGTTGCACTGCACCAAGCCGATGCCAAAACTCGCTAGGAAGGGCCCGGCACAGAGTGGTCATTGCTCTAGATCCAATAAGGTCAATGGAACCAACTGCAAACCGCAGGTCGCGCTTTTCAAATGGCAGGCTTGCAAACAGTGATTCATAAATAGAAGGGTGTGCATTAATCACTGTTTCACCGCCGGTAGTGTACACAAGGCACGGGCCCAGCTCGGCTCCATCAAGCATAGCCACGCCCTGCCAGCTACGGCTCGCATAGATAGGTTTAGACACACCAGGAAACCATTGATTCAGTGCTGAGGCAGCAGCTTCAACTACCATAGTCCCATAATAGCTTGTGTCCCAGACTAGAGCAGCATCTTTGGCCAGATTTAGCACGCGGTGGTTCACTCTGTACTGCTTTTGTGTAGGGGCTGTAGGCACCACGTAGGTCCACCTACAGGTCATTTTGGCCCGCTTGCGGTGCCAGATATGTGTTGGGAGCCAGACTTGAGCCTTTTGGCGCTGTGTATATTTTTTTCCCTGGGGGAGATCAGCCAGTTTGTTGATACCTACAAGGTCGTCCTCGTGGTACTCGCCCTCGACCACAATCTTGCGTTTCTTTTTTGGTGGGATTGGCTTGTCCTTATTGTACTCTTCTAGAGCCCTGGCACGCATGCGTTTGGGCACACGCTTTGGGTTGTGTGAAGCGGTACGGCGTCGCAGCGTACGCGGGACCGTCTGGAACGTCCTCTTTTTACCCGAGGCGTTGGCAATTTGGTTTTCGAGCTTTCCAATCTCGGCACGACGCGCCTTGACGAAATCCTCGACGTTTAAACGGCCGCTTTGCACGGCCTGATCTGTCATGAGTATTGTCGAGAGAATCGAGAACTCTGATAAAGAACCAATTGAGAGCTACAAGACTTGATTTATCAGAGCAAGCTCCTTTCAAGTTCAGTCACAAATAATTTTTCAGCTATATTTCTCTAGTTTATACAGTTGCACCAAACATTTCACACCCTTCCTGCTGGGCTCCACTGTAAGCATGCTCAAGAACCTCTCGGCAGGGTGGTTCACCAAGGCTCCTCCAAAAGAGCCCTTAAGGCGAATAAAGTTGGAGCCAGAACTACGGACCCTGCTCGACAAGACCCAGGTGCGCGACTCGTACAAGTCGCTGCTCAAACAAATGTCAACTCTGACGATGCGCAAAAATCAGGCGCTCTTGCAAGAAGTAAAAGACGCGCTTTTACAGAAAAATGTGCCCAAAGCGCTGGAACATTGGACGAAAATCACTTCTGGGTTTGGCAGCGGCTACTACCCAAATTTTGACGAGCTCTACCGAAAGCACCCCCAAAAGGAGTGGCAGCGCGCAGACGATGTTTTAAGGTTAGTTGGTGAGCTTTCAGCTGCCGATGCCGCCCAATTTTTCACTCAACGGGGCTTTATGAACATTTTTGTCGCCCTCAAGCTGCTCGAGAACATGACCGCGGAACAGGGGCTAGCATACATCAAAGAGCTTGGCACACGATCGACTGAAGCAAACCATTTTGTGGCTCTCAATTGTGCTGCAAATCGATGGCTCAGACAGCAGGGAACGAGCCTTTCATCTCTCCAGGCCCTATTTGCAAGCCTGCCTGAAAACTTCAGACTGGGACTGTTTCAATACAACACAAGTGCTTTGGCAACGCTACATCGTAGGCATATGCTGGCCATTTGGGACCTACTTTATGACAATAATGCCAAACTCAACACCCCAGGTATGAGCAGCTTTCTCAGGGCTCTGCTCAGCAGTAGCGACGCCGGAAATCAAAAGGTACTGGAAGCACTCCGCACGCGCGACTTCTCGCTTGGCTTTTACCACTACCTGGTCAATGTGCTGTGCAGGAGAAGGGACCGTGATAATGTGGACTGGATATTTGAAAACAAGCTCGAAAAGTCGCGCGCCGACCTTATCTTATACTCTCTTCTAGTGCGCACCCTCACCTTTGATGGCTTTGAAGACGCCAAGCCGGTCTTGGAAGCCATGGGCGACAATGTGCCCGAGCAAAGCTGGAAGGCCATCTTCCGCGAGTTTCGCAAGCGTGGCGAGGTAGAAAAGGCATTTGAGTCGCTAAGGCGTGCCGTCTCAGTCTTTGATCTCAAGTTGTCATTTGTTTTGGTCAACGACTACCTGCTGATGGTCTCTCAGAATTTCAAGCCTGAGGTGTTTTTTAAGGCGCTGCTGGCTGTCTTCCCGCAGCATGATCATACTCTCAAGCTGCTAGAGGTATTGCCAGACCCTTCAGTCGCTGCTGAGCCCACGTTTATGCTGCACAAGTCAAATCTGGGGTTCGAGCAAAAAGAATTGCATGAGAGCACACTGGCCTTGATATACCAAGTTGTGCTCAACACGAAATTTGATGTCGACTCCATCATGGCTTTGTTTAAGGTCTACATGGACCAGACTGTCGCTAGCGGTCGTAAAGTTACTCTCGGGGTCACCGACGTTTTTGTCGCCACTTTGCTCAAAGTCGACACCCGTGAGGCGAGTTCGACTGCTCAACAAGCTTACAGGCTTGCGCTAGAAAATTTACCGCTGCGGAAACCAGCGGATGCATACTTTGGCAATAAAAGCCTACACGCCTTGGTCTCGAGCCTTTGCAAGGCTGGCGAGCCGCAAGCGGCAATCAAGCTTGTTGATTTGACTGCCAATCACCCACAAGTGCCCCTTCGAGGTAAAGCGCTACGGCGTTTGTTTATGGAGAGCGGCGAGAGCACCGAGTTTAAAGAGTGGGCTCGCCAGCATGGAGCATTTGTCGAAAAGTCATGAATATTTAACGAAATGTAGAGCAGCAGTTGCTTGAGCGGGGATTATAGGCTCAAAGGGTCTATTGAGGGCTGACGGGCTCGACGAGGTGCGTCTGCATGACGCGTCGCGTAATTAACCTGCATATTAATTTAGCTGCATAAACTCGATCAAGTCTAGCGTGACGCGTTTTTGTGCTGTGCGCTCTTGATTTTCCACCCTCTCACTCCCCAAAACCACTTCAACAACACTCAAACCTCGTATCTTGCTGCACCCGAGCGACGCGTAAAGTCCTCGAGATCTTTGTAGTCATCTCATCATCATGGACATCCCCAGCTCGCCCGGCGTGCCCAGCTCTAGCCTGCCACTGCAGAGCGATCATTCCACAGATGAACAACGGCCACAAGCCCCTGAAAGGCCTACAAGAGCCGTGCGTCAGACCCCTGATGGTATCCCCAAGGTGATTGATGCCACTGGTGAAAAACTGCGCGAGGGTGTCCAAAAGTTCCTTCAAGAGTACACTTCGCCCAATGGCTCCAAATATTACGTGGAACAAATCAAGGGAATGCGTATCTACAACAACTCGACGCTGTTTATTGACTTTAGCCACTTTACCGGGGAGTACACCGTTTTAGGCGAAGCGATTCGCGATCAATACTACCGTTTCTACCCCTTTTTGAGTGATGCATTGCTCAACGTTATCAGGCGCATCGAGCCGTCGTTACTGCAAAAAAGCACCGTCGCCGCCGCCGCCGCTGTTGAAGAAGGTACCACCGAGGCGAGCTTTTCCACAACTCAGAACGAATCTGACCGGGTTTTCCAGGTGGCCTTTTACGGGTTGCCTTTGGTGAACCGGATTCGCGATATGCACACCAAATTGGTCGGCCACCTCAGTTGCATTTCGGGCACTGTTACTCGTACGTCCGAGGTCCGCCCCGAGCTGTTTAGCGCCACATTCAAGTGCGATGCCTGTGGAGCCTCTGTTGCAAACGTTGAGCAGCATTTCAGGTATACAGAGCCGAGTATTTGCCCTACCCCCAACTGCGGTAACCGTACGAGCTGGACGCTGGACGTTACAAAGTCCACGTTTGTTGATTGGCAAAAGGTCCGTATCCAAGAGAATCCCGACGAGATCCCCACTGGCTCGATGCCTAGAACGCTGGACGTTATTTTGAGGGGTGACATTGTGGAGCGCGCCAAGGCCGGTGACAAGTCGCTGTTTACAGGCAGCTTGACGGTTGTGCCCGACGTTTCACAGTACCGTATCCCTGGTATTAAGCCCATGGCCCAAAGAGATGAGCGCGGGCGCGGCGAGGGGCTCAATGGCGCTGTGCGCGGTCTGAAGGAGCTGGGCGCTCGTGAGCTCTCGTACAAGATGGTATTTATGGCCTGCATGGTCCAAGATGAGGCGGCACAGCGTGAAACTACCTTGTCGGACGAGTACACTCAGGAAGAGTTTATCGAGAGCTTGACCGAGCAAGAGCGCCAAGAGCTCGATGAGATGGCTCAGACCGAGAACTTGTACGCCAACTTGGTGAAGAGTATTGCCCCCACAGTTTTCGGCCACGAAATGATCAAAAAGGGTATCCTGCTGCAAATGATGGGCGGCGTGCACAAGACTACACCCGAAGGTATCCAGCTCAGAGGTGATATCAATGTGTGCGTTGTTGGTGACCCCTCGACTTCCAAATCGCAATTCCTCAAATACGTGTGCAAATTCATGCCCCGTGCCGTGTACACCTCGGGCAAGGCCTCCTCAGCTGCTGGTCTTACTGCTGCCGTGGTCAAGGATGAGGAGACCGGTGAGTTTACTATTGAGGCTGGTGCCCTCATGCTTGCTGATAATGGTATTTGTGCGATTGACGAGTTTGACAAGATGGACCTGAGAGACCAGGTCGCCATTCACGAGGCCATGGAGCAGCAGACCATTTCTATCGCCAAGGCCGGTATTCACGCCACCCTTAATGCGCGTGCCTCGATTTTGGCTGCCGCTAACCCCGTAGGCGGTCGCTATAACCACCGCCTTGGCCTCAAACAAAACGTCAATATGAGCGCCCCCATTATGAGCCGTTTTGATGTTTTCTTTGTTGTGCTCGACGAGTGCGACTCGGCGGCCGACTCGCGTTTGGCCGATCACATTGTGGCGCTGCACATGGACGGTGACGACGCCATTAACCCCCCATTCAGCACAGCGCAGATGCAGCGCTATATCCAGTACGCGCGCACATTCAAGCCGCAAATGACCCAACAAGCCCAAGACTTTCTGGTCGATTGCTACCAAAAGCTGCGTATGGAGGACGTGCCCACTGCCGGTGCGCGCTCGTACCGTATCACTGTGCGCCAGCTCGAGTCGCTGATTCGCTTGAGTGAGGCGGTTGCGCGCGCTCACTGCGACGATGAGGTCAAAATCGACTATGTCAAGGAGGCCTACAACTTGCTAAGGAGTTCTACCATCCGCGTCGATTATGGCGATGTCAACTTTGAGGAGGACGCAACCCTAATGAACCAAAGGACCATTCGCCGCCTGCGTAACCCGCTCACGGCGCGCCAGCGGGCCCGGCGCGAACGTACACGCATCACTCGCGACCAGTTCAACAGCATGTTCAATTTTGTCATTGAAAAAATGGGTGGCGACGATGCGCCGAGCGTGACGCTAACGAGCCTGCAAGAAGGGTGGCTCTCGAAACAAACCGATATTGACACCCAGGAGGCGCTTATGGCCGAGAAGGATCTGCTGAACAAGGTTCTTAATCGTATGGTCAAGCAGAATGTACTCATGCGTATCCTCGGAACCAGTGACCTCGAAAACGACGAGTCTGCCCCTGAGAGTTTTGTGCTCCATCCCAACACGAGTCTTCCGGCTCCTAATCTTTTGTAATGTACTTTATCTATTTGAGCTGTTATTGTTTTGGGCTAGCTGATGGCTAGCGATGGCGTGCTGCAGCATTTGGGCATGTGATGTGTATGCATATGCCTGCAGCACGCGCATCGGCGCATGCACGTGAACCCCGCGTAAAAGCAGCCAGTACAACATAAACACAACATGGCCAGCTCCTATAAAAGTCGCAAAAGCCCCGCGCACTTATCATGGCTACTACTGACTCTACATGGGACTCGTATGGGAAGTGGACCCTGCTCGCGCTTGTATTGGTGCTTTTGCTTGCCTCGCTTATTGGTGTGATATTTACTTGGCAGCAAGGGTATTTTGATGCGATTGTACCAGCTCGCAAGCCCCAGACTATGCCGCCCAAACTGCCGGCCAACTTTGCCAGCTACAAGTCTAGCCTCAACCGTCATTTGCGCCTGCCCACCTATGAAATGAGTACCGACCCCGAGAGCAAAACGCCCACATATAAGTCCAAGATCTCCGTTAGTGACAACCCCTATGCAGGCTCTGTGGCGTCCAGCCCCAACAAGCATTCGACCATGGTAGCCCCTGAAAAGGCCGCCGCACCCAACGCTACCAACCCCTGGCAAACACTCGAGCAAACCTCTAGTGGCTACACCGGCTCTGACAATGCCTCTGGGTCTAGTTCTGGTGCCTCAAAGTCGGCAAAGAGAAGTATTTCGGGCTCTACTCAAACTCCGTCACCCATAAGTGTGCAGCACCCAGCTCCACCTGCAAGCGCTAGCTCTAGCTCTGGCGCCAGCTCAAAGTCGAAGTCCTCCAGCTCCAGTTCAAGCCCCAGTGCACGCCCAAGTCCGAGTGCGGGCTCCAGCTCGAGCCAATCGACTCCCGGCTCCGGCAAGAGCGGCAAATCCAAGGCCTCGTCCAAGAACTCTACTGCTGGCACTCCAAAATCTCGAGCCAGCGGAACGCCCGACACGGGCTCCCAGCAATCTAGCTCCTCCTTGCCCAAGACTACTACACCACCAGCGGCCTCTAGCCGCAAGTCCAAGGCAAGCACCAAATTAAGCCTAAACTCAAGCACGAGCACAAAGTCCACAAAGTCCAAAAATTGATCACTCCCTACGTCCCACTCGCTACTAATTCCATAGATATATAGTACTTATTTTCGCGCAAAATTAATATTAAATAAAAGCTCAGGCCTGCTCAGGCTGGTCCCGAGAGTACTGGATGGGCCCACCCCTAAACGGGGCAAATCCCATCCCAAAAATAGCCGCTGCATCAATCAGATCGGGTCCTGCTGCGAGCCGGTTGCTTGCAGCCGACAGCGCCGCCTTGACGAGCGGCTGGATAAGGCGGTCGCTGCTAGCCTGCTTTGTGCCATTAAAGCTCTCGAGCGGGGTCCCTTGGATTAAACTAGGGGTGCGGAGCTCACACTCTTGAGCAATGGCTTGCCACTCTTCAATGCCGGCCTTTTGCAGTACTTCAAGAGGGCCTACAGGCATGCCAAACTTGCGGCATGCCGAATTAATTGATTTGGCGGAATAGCCCTCTTCAAGCATGCAGCACGCCTCGAAAACGTACGGAGCAAGTAGCCGGTTTACAATTAGCAGCGGCTTGTCCTGGACCACCACCGGCAGTTTGCCCAAGCTCTTTGCAAACGAGACGAGCCGGGCCTCATCGCGGACCTCGACCAGCGGTACAAGGCCGAGTGGCGAAAAAAAGTGGATACCACACAGCCGTGAAGTTTGGGCAAGGCGTTGCAACTTATCAAGCGTGTAGATTCCAGTTGTTGTGGCGATGATAGCGGAGCTCTTGGCGCCCTGCATGCGCCCTACCGCCTGGACCTTTTGGGCCAGAGCCTCGGGCACAGCCTCAAGCACAAGGTCTGCGCGCTCTAAACCGGTGGGGTCACATGCTATACGTCCAAGAGCAATCTCGAGGTCCGAACCTTGGAGTTTTCGGGACAAGAACTTGGTTGCATCGAGCAGCTCGTCGGAGCTCACAATGAACCCCTCACGCGCGCACAGCCCGGCAACATCCACAGCTAGTTGAGTGCTACCAACAATATGAACGCGGAAAATGTTGTGGTTCTTGTCGCCGCGCTTGAGGCTTTCCTGCAACAGGTAGATTTTGACCAGAGCAGCAGCGGTCGGGGTTTTAGTGAGGGCCAGAAATGAAGCGGCCTCATTGCCAAGTCTCTCTTGCTCTGCACCATACTCTCGCCACAAATCAATAATTCTAAACGGTGAGGGGTAGTGCTGGGGCTGGACTTTTTGGGTTGTTTGATAGTACAACACTTGAGCAAACACCTGACGAGCCAGCCACGAATTAGAAAAATAGTTGAGCCCGGTGCTCAACCACGACTTTTTCTCGCAGCGGGCAAGCAGCTGGCGACTCAAACCTATCGCTGCAGACTGCTCACACACACTGTCCACCAGCCCCATACGCAGGGCCTCTGGAGCACCCACTGGCTTACCATTGAGGAGCATTGGCAGAGCATTGTGAGCACCCACCAAATCAGGAAGTCGCACCGTACCTCCCCAACCAGGATGGAGCCCCAGCTTCACCTCGGGCAGACCGAATTTGAGGTCTGGAGTAGCGATCCGGTGTTTGCAGGCAAGAGCCAATTCTGCACCCCCGCCCAAACAATGTCCATTTATGATTGTCACGGTTGGAATTTCGAGCGCTGCAAGCACGCGGAAACAGGCGTGGCCTGCCTCAATGCCAGGTAGCACGTCGGTACCGGTAAAGTCATTGATATCTGCACCGACACAAAAGGCCGCCTTTTTGGAGTAGATGATAAGCTGGGGAGCATTCAAATTGTCCAAATGAGCCTGCAACTCGGCAAGAACGTCGAGGTTTAACGTGTTGTGAGTAGAATCCGGCTTGTCAAAGCCCAAAAGTACGGTCCCGTCCCACTGTACAGTCTTGTGCCAGTTCATGGGTGCCTAAAATTAGGATTTGAGGGTGGTTTTTTGGAAGCTCGGGGTTTTGAGGCCTTGTCCTAAATCGCTTTGTAAAGCCTTCTGCGCGTCAACCTTAATTCTCCTAACCCTAGACGCAGGGTGCCACAGATGACTTGGCCTCCCTGGGCAACGGCCGACAGCTCCCAAGAGGTGTGGCGTTAGTGGCGTTTCGTGGCAAATCCGTGGCGCCGAAATATCAGTAGTCATCTCTTGAGATTTCACTAAAAATTCACCATGGGTTTTAAAAAGGGACCCCGCAGGCCTCGCCAAGCCAACTGGCAAAACATCACACGCGAGAACCAAAAATGGGAGGACTACTACAAAGCTCTCAACCTAATTCCCGAGGAGGAGTTCCCTGCATTCAAGGCAGCTTGTCAACAGGATCTGCCTCTGACCTTTCGCATCACTGGCTCGACCGAGCACGCTCAGCAGGTGCGTGAGATGATGGAGTCCAACTACATTGACCAGCTCAAAGGCATTGAATGGGACGGTCAGGTCTTGCCTGCGCCTGCACCTCTGCCCTTTTACCCCAACAAGCTGGGATGGCAGGTCAAGCTCGCCAAGCAAATCATTCGTCGTAACCCCCAGTTCAAGCAGTTTCAGCGCTTTTTGGTGGTGGAGACCTCAATTGGAAACATCAGTCGCCAGGAGACTGTTTCCATGATCCCTCCTTTGTTTTTGGATGTCCAGCCTCACCACATTGTCCTCGATACTTGTGCGTCCCCTGGTAGCAAAACCACCCAGCTTATTGAGGCTCTGCATGCCAAGGGTGCTGCTACAGGTGTTGTTATTGCCAACGACTCGGATAACAAGCGCGCTCACATGTTGACGCACCAGGTCAAGCGTCTCAACTCACCCAACGTGATTGTGATCAACCACGACGCCCAGATGCTGCCCAACATCACTATTGACCAGCAGGTTGTGAAGTTTGACCGTATTTTGTGCGATGTGCCCTGCTCGGGTGATGCCACCATGCGCAAAAACGTCAATGTCTGGAAGGACTGGCGCACCGGTAACGGCCTTGGCCTGCACAAGCTGCAGCTCAACATTGCGTCGCGTGGTGTCCAAATGCTCAAGGCCGGCGGTCGCCTCGTTTACTCGACCTGCTCCCTCAACCCTATCGAGAACGAGGCCGTGGTTGCCCAGCTTTTGCGCCAGTTCCCCGAGCTCAAGCTTGTCGACGTTTCGGACCAGCTGCCCGAGCTCCAGCGCCGCCCCGGTGTGTCGAGCTGGAAGGTCCAGGACAAGAGCTCCAATTGGGTCGAAAAGAACTTAAGCGACCTTGACGACTCGTTGTTTGCCCCCGAGGCCGAGGAAGTTGCCGACCTCAAGCTGGAGCGGTGCATGCGTGTGTACCCCCACCAGCAAGATTCGGGTGGCTTTTTCATTGCTGTGCTCGAGAAGCAGGATGACGAGGAGCCCAAGGCCAAGAAGCAAAAGGTCGAGATCAAGGCGGTTGAGCCTGTTGTTGGCGACGGTGCTGAGGAAGACCCCACCGCCTCGACCAAGCTGCCTCGCGATGCGGTAACCGATCCGTTTTCGTTCTTGCCTAGCGACAATGATGTGCTTCAGCAGTGCTGGGACTTTTACGGTCTGCACGACTTTAACCGCGACTCGTTTGTTGTGCGCAACCAGACCGGTGAGCCGGTGCGCAGCATTTACTATGTAGCGCCCAACGTGCGCAGCATTATTCTTGAGAATGACGAGCGCATCAAGTTTGTGTACGCTGGTCTCAAGACCTTCAACTTGCAAAAGAACGACAAGGACTGTGCCTGGAGGGTCCAGAGCGAGGCCATTGCCATGCTTTACCCCTACGCCACCAAGCGTATTCTCAAGAGCAACAACCTTGAAGCGCTCAAGTTTTTGATTGAGGATGGAAACCCCAAGGTTGACGACATCATTGCCTTTGACAGCGAGTTGGGTGAGAGCGTTAAGGCCATGACTGAGGGCTGCTGCTTTTTGGACGTTCAGGGCCACATCTCACCGCTGTGGCGTGGCAAGTGGAGTGTCAATGTGATGCTGCCCAAGGAGGCCAAGGAGGAGCTGCTGCTGCGCATTTTTGGTGTTGTCCAGGACAAGCCCCGCGACGCCAAGGCCAAGGCTGAGGCTGCTGCCAAGGAGGCTGAGGAGGCCAAGGACGTCAAGACTGAGGGTGAGACCACTGTTGAGCCCGAGACTGAGGCCGAGACTACTGCCGAGCCTGAGGTCAAGGCGGAGGCTGAGCCCGAGGCCAAGGCTGAGGCCACGGCCTAGTATTTATACAATGCATCATAAAAACGTTCTTAATAAATTATACAATTTGTCCTTCACGACGAGCAGCCGCAGCCGGAGGCTCAAGCACATGCGAGTTCGTTGCGCTCAAATCAGGCGGCTGTTGAGAGGGATCAATCGTCGAGAGCTCGACTGGGCGAGCAATAAAGTTGCCGTGCTTGTCGTAGTAACCGGCATCTTCCTCAGTGATATTGGGGTTATAGGCAGGTGCTGCAACATCCGGAATCCCGTCCCTATCATTTTGGGCTGGTGTATACCCTGGAAGCAGCCATGCGGTGCCCCTGATGGGAGCCGAGCCATCTCGTACACGCCGTTTATTATAGACTGTGACGCTCACAACGACCGATATTACTGCCACAATGAGGCATGCAAGTGCAATCCATTTGCCCCATGTTACGCCGCCAAAGGCGATGGCATCCATTTTAGTAGTTAGAGAGTGACCCTTGGGAGGTGTGTCTGTCCCGGGGGATGATATAAATCGCCGTCACGTGATAAGAATGGTGGAGATTCCAGCGGCTAGCAATTGCAGGGGTAATTGCACTTGAATGTTACGAGAAATAAGTAGAGTTTGGCGAAACAGTGCGGTGAAATTTACTTAATTAATGATCTGTTGCCATAGTCACCCTGCACATGCAGCTACCTTGCAGGTCACCGCTGCTGTCGCCGCAGCCCCAGCGGTGTCGGCTGTTGCCGAATATCAGAAACATTGTGAGTGCTAATAGGAGTTCAATGGCTTCAAAAACGCGCTGGATCTCATTTGAAACATGAGCGATCGCCTGCATGAGCGATCACCGGAACAACGGGATCAGGGGAGGCAGCATATGCTACTTAACTATTTGCAGGGCTGTGCTGTGCCTCGCAGCTTCCTAGCAAACAGCTGAGCAGTAGCATATAGCAGTATATTGGCTTAAACTAGGATCAGAGTTGAACTACAATCAACGCGTTTAGGTTAAGGGCAGACCCCACCAGAGCCAAGCCCACGCGAGCCAACACCCCCACTACCTTAGCCCACTGCAAAAATCATTGTGCACGCACTAGACTAAATAAATATCACAGGTTCTCCAACAAAACCCGCTTTACGCTCTCTTTGCTAATTGCCGTGATCGCGTCCATCTGCTGAACAGCAATACGCACGCGGCGCCGGCTAAAAACGGTCGAGGCAGAGTCGCCAGCGGTACGGCTACGGCGGCCACAAACTCCGGTGATGGAGATGAGCGAATAAGCCTCGAGAGCAGCCATCACCTGGATAAACTCCTCGAGGCCCAGGCTCGTCCATGACGGCTCGCGAGCAACAAAGCTGCCATACATACCCCACAGGTCGTGCACGCTGAGGCTGGCCTTACTATTGCGTTGCTCTTCAATTAGGACTACAACCAAACAACAAAGTTGAACATGGTTGAGCTGGCGGATCCGGGCAATGCTGGAGTTGCCGCCAAATGCTTCTTGGCACACCTCGATTGCGTGTTTCATTGAGGCAGGGTGAGGAGCGGTGGTGACATGGTCAGGGTTGAGGCGCCATTCTTGCTCGACAAGCTGAAGGGCACGGCCGCACAAGTCAAAAGCACGCCTCAAATCGCCCGACTGGGCGGCGATCTTGGCCGCAAAAAGGCTAATGACCTGGGGCTCAATAAGGTTGTCTGCGCTCGCCAGTTGGTGCGTCAAAATAGCCTCAATCTCGCGCTGCGAGTATGGCTTGACTGCAAGCACCTCGGGGGCCAGCTCGTTGGTGCGCAACCGCGGCAGAAACCGGTCTGCCAGGTCGAGCGAGTTTGCAATTCCAATGAGAATTAGCTTGGAATCCGCGCGGCAGCTCCACTCAAAAAGGCGAAACATGGCTTCTTGGTCGCCATTCACAATGTGATCGACCTCGTCCAGCACCAGCAAATGCGGCGGCGAGTCGGGTTGGCTGAGGAGGTCGTCCAACTGATCAAAGCTTTTGTGCTTGTTTGCTGGGGCACTGTGCCCAAAAGCCTCGAGCACTGTTTGATAAATTTGCTCTGGACGCTCAACAGACATGCAATTGATGCTCGCCTTGACGCATTTTTGCTGTTCAAATATCCGGGCAACCATGGCACTTTTTCCGGTACCGGGGACTCCAGAAACATATAGAGCACCAGCCAAAGTATTAAGACTTGTTTCAATGAAGCTTCTGATTGTCTCAAGCTCCTTTTTGCGGCCGTAAAACTGCCGAGCTCTGGACCCTCGCTGGAACACCTCTTTGGCGGTCGAGTAAACGCTCGGCGTCGAGGGCGGCGTCATAGGCTCTAGTTTCATTCTTTTTGAAGGAGTCTCTGGATCCTTTTGAGGTGTAGGCTCGCGGCGTTTGACCGTTTTGCGGATCGGTGTGAGCATGTCAGGTGTACAAGCTAAGTGGCTGGCAGGGTTTTATGTGAAGGGCGACGCGTTTGTGTCATGTCCATTTGAAAAAATGGGTCAGGAAAAATGAAAAAGTACAAACTAGATGCTAGAAAATAGAATAAATGTGGGAAAAACGCGTAAAAGGTGCTCAGGTGCTGCAATGCAGTGTGTCTGACCCACGCCCAAATGGATGACTGGGTCGCGCGGGTGGTGATGGGAAGAAACAGAGCCCAGGGCGGCTCGAGGACCAGATTTCGCCTAAAAAACTGATGGGCCTAGCTGGCTAGGACCGGCTCTCGGGCTCAACCCTGCGACGCGTAATTTAATGACAAAGCAAGGTCGCCTGGTTGCCATAGAAACGGTAGAAGCAGCCTTGGCGCACGCGTGCGGGCAAAAGAGAGTCCCGGGGGTACTCAAAATCAGCAAAAAGCTGCGCCTGACCACAAAAAGACCCTCCATCACCCTCCATGTACCACCACTCAACACCTCAATGGCTTCAGGTTGAGGTTGAGGTTGAGTTCCCTTTGCAGTCCCCGCTGCCATCAACTCAGCTTACACATATTGCATGGACGAACAGGTGATTGACTTTCTCCAGTGGGATGGGCACTCTTACTCGGATGCAGAGTTTTCAGAGACCGGGAGTAGTGTGAAAAGCGAGCAGGACATATTTTTTGACCTAAACCAAACCCACAGCGCGCCTTGGGAACCCTCACAAAAATTCAACGAGGACCACCGCCTGAGCCAGCAGATTCTTCGCGATTCCATCTTTGGCCGTACGCATACCGCCGAGGGGAGCGCGCCGCCGCCGCCGCCCGAAGATTATACCCATGCGCTTGCCGGGCCGCACCCGTTTAAGTTTGAGCTGCACTTGGGCGATTTGCCGGTACGCAGCCGCGTCGAGACTCAAATCAAGTGCAGCATCTTTTTGTCGCCACCGCCCGAAGAGAGTTTGCTGCATTTGCCTGCCGATACAATTGCCAGACCGCGGTTCCAGCTTAGGGACGAGACCCCTCAAAACCCGCACACGCTGTACCTTGAGGTGGATGCCGTGCTGCCAGACGCTCCCGACAAGCGCATTTACATGTGCTCCAAGTGCATTTGCCGCGAGAAAAAGCGCGCTTTTAGGAAAAAAACCCTCGACCTCAACGAGGAGTACCATTGGAACGAGACTCAGCCGCGCCGCCTGGTAATTTTCAATTGTCGCGAGCTCATGGCGATTCCTCTTCCCAAAATGACAAGGCTGCCCGATGGCACGAGCGCCATGGCGCGTCAAATTGACCTGCCTCTGCGACTCGCATGTTACTGCCGGCACCACGGCGCCAAGAGCGGTTACCGCCTTGTTTTCACTGTGCGCGACTGGCAGCACAACATTGTTGCCCGTAATGTCTCGGAAGACATCTTTATCACTGATAATCACAAGGAAATCAGGGCCGCAGACCAGAGTAGCGGCAGCGAGCTGAGCACGGGCGAAGCCATACGCAGGGTGCCCCAAACAAGCTATACGTCGCCGTACGACCGCGGGTTTAGGCGCAGCAGCAGCGTTTCGTCGCGAAGTTCCATCAGTGGGATCCCCCCCTCGGCCATGCCTCAGGCCCAGCCTCAACAGCCGCACGCCCAGGCCCCCGTGTCGATGGTTGTTCCTCCTCAAGCGGCAGCTGCTCCCCTTGTGCAACGAGCTATTCCTGCCCAAGGAAGCGTGCGTGGCGGTGTCGAAGTGACCTTGTTGGGCACAGGGTTCCATGCTGGCCTGACGGCGGTGTTTGGCGAGAATGCCGCCATCAGCACGCAGTGCTGGAGCGACAACACCATTATTGCGCATTTGCCTCCAAGCAACGTGGCCGGCCCCGTGGTTGTTTCGTTCAGCGGGATCCCTCCGCACCAAAACAGCGCCATCTTCACCTACACAAACGACAGCGAGGTCAAGCTGGTCGAGCTTGCGCTGCAGGTTGTTGGGTTCAAGATGAACGGCAAGATCGAGGATGCTACCGATGTTGCCTCGCGGATTGTCAACCAAGAGTACTCGGGGGGCGGCTTCTCGAGCGGGTTTGCCTCGCCGGCCGGCGGCGGTCCCCAAGACTCGCAAAAAATTGTGCTGCAATGTCTGCAATACCTCAAGACTCCGGGGTTTACAAACATGAACCTGCGCAACTCTGAGGGCCAAACAATGATGCACTTGGCCTCCGTCCTGGGCTGGCTCGACGTGCTGTTGGCGCTCATCAGTCTCGGCGCCCACGTTGATATCCAGGACGTTTCGGGGTTCACGCCTCTGCATTTCGCCACCTTGTTTGGCAACCGTGCCATCACGCGCGCGCTGCTCAACTCCCACGCCGATCCTTTCCACCGCAACTTTGGCGGCTGCACCGCCATCGACGTGGCCGACTCGAGCGTTGCTGACCTGCTGCCCAAGGACCAGCGCCAGTATTATCAATTGCTTAACACAAACAGCAGCTCGACGCTGGCCTCTGTGTTTGATAGCGAGGCCGAGAGCGAGCCCGAGGCGGTGGCTTCAGGCGTCGATAAACTCTCCACACTGAGCCGCCGGGCGCCGCGCGACGTTCAGACTCCTTCGGCACCTCAACCCGAGGAACCAGCGGCTAACCCGTGGCTCCAGTTCTTGTCGCGAGTCTTGCATTTCGGCCGCGAGGAGCCCCCCAGCTACGTCGAGATTTACCCTCACCGCCGCGTCTCAGACAAGCATGCGCGCCGCGCCGTAATTGAAATCAGCCACAGCGAGAGCGAGAGTGAAAGCGAGGCCGAGCCTGAGCTGAGCCTTGAAGAGAGCGGCGAGTACGACGAAGAAGAGCAGAGCGACTCGGAGGTGATCCAGTCGTGGGCCTCGGGGCCGCTCAAGCAGATCCGCAACGATCACATGCTGTTTACGTTCTGGCTGCCGCTCTTTATCATCGCCATCTCGTACATTGTCTCGCTCGTGGTTAACCTGGGCGACCTGCTGCAGTGGCGGTGGTGGGGCGCCCTCAACCGCAACATTCAGAGGTTTACCCATACCGTGAGGTGAATATATTTATATAGCATACTGTACAGTGGAGAGATGGATCATTTGAGGCGGCGGGCATTCTTTGCATCGGCCATGGCCTGCATAAAATCAACCAGCTCTTGGGCCTGGCCGTCCTTGATCTCAAAGTCGTTGACGAGAATGGCAAGCTACTCAAAGCTAAAGACATTGCCGAGTCCAAACGGTCCAAAAGAAACCGCGGCATGTTTTTTTGGGTGGCAAGGGCGCGCAGCTGCCTGAGTTGAGCGGGGTCACAGACATGAGGAGGGAGAGACTTGTTGTGCTGCAGCTTGAATGTGGCGGCGTGCAGGAAACAACTTGAATCAGCTAAGATGAATGTATCTAGGATCGACAATAGTTCTCTCAGGAGTCATGCATGCATGTGGTGGGTAGCTGCATGAGCCGCGCGCTGGCCCCCCCCCCTCCCCTCCCGCCACGCCACGCTATGACAAAAGGCCTAATCAGGTCCATATTTCTTCATGATACCACCATTTTACCTCCAAAGTCCACCAACCAGGCCTAATCAACCGGAGTTCTACCAGCCACAGGTCTATATGCCGCAGCCGCAGATTGTGTACGTGCCCAATTTCCAGGGGCATCTCGCGCCTGTGCTCGTTTACCCAATGGGTACCGCGCCTGGCATGCTTAATTCACAGTTTTATGGTCAACCCATGCCTCAACCACTGATTCCAGCTGCTGGAAGCGGGCAAATGGCAGGCTGGCCCATGCCCCGTGTAGTGGGCCCAAAAGTTATGGGATATAATGAGAACTCCACTAGAGATTTGATTGAATTGCCCCAAGACACGAAAAAAGAGCCCAAACACGCCAGGTCTCAGGGAATTTGCACCAAAATCGAGATCCACGAGGTCCAGCTTGGGATCCCCAAAAAGGTCCACAACAAAGTCGAAATCAAAGTCCAGAATGATACCCAGGGGCATAAGGACCACAAAACATCCTAAACTCGTGGCTCGAAGCTGAGCTGGAGGTCAGGGCCCTGCGCGAGCGTGAGGCTTTCCCTGATGAAGCCCTCGCAGAGGCCCAAAAGCGCTGCAATAAGCTGTGGCGCCATGTACGCCGCATTTGGAAGATTGACAAGCCCAAGATCAAGCGCAGGGCAGCACGCAGGACAACACGCGAGGCCAATGTGGAAGGAGGCCAGAGCGAGGTCCAGTTCAAACCGGAGCCCCTGCCAGTGGAGGAGCCCCTCAACGAGCCGGTAGCCAGGCCAGAAGCCAAGCAAGTGGAGCCTACAGAGATTATAGACCTCACTCATGAACCACCACTCCAAAACCCCAGACTGGAGTCCGCTCCCATACTACCAAACCCCTCGGCCCCTGTTGTCCTCAACTTTACCCAGCAACAAGAGGACACACTTCGACAGTTTTTGTGCTCCAACCTCCACACAGCTAACCTCACCCTACCACATTTGCTACCTGTCGCTCGAGCAGCGGGGCTCGAGGTTGACGCGGTCCGCGAATGGATGCATGGCTTTTATCTGTTTCATCCAAACCCTGTTTTGGGCATGGCAATGACGTGGAGCGTAGACGCCCTAAAATTCTTGCGCGCGCAGGGTAGTGAATTTTACCGCCGAGCTCACTTCCGCCTACTGCAGGCGTCATTTGACAAGAATTTTCTTACAGAACATGGCGAGGTGCTGCGACTGTCGCAACTGACTGGGCTCAATATTGCGGAAGTTTGGCAATGGGTTCATACTGCGCGAGCTGCGCTAATTCAAGAGCAGATGGCTAAAAAGCGGAGGGCTGCAGGTGCAGCAGCGGTAGATGTAACAGCACAATCCTATGCGTAAATGGCGCATGCCCTGTGAGCGCCCTAATCGCACATAAATTATCAACTACCAAACTTGCTATTAAACCGAAGCAGACCGTTCAAGTTTCGCACCCAATCATCCGGTCGCTTGGACACGCACCAAACGCCGTCGCCGCTCTTTATTGTTACACAGTCGCCACGCTGCAGCTGGCCCATATCCAGGCCATCAGCCGAGATTTCTGGGGTGCCTCGCGACCGCTCTGCTGCCTGGATGGATATCACCACATCGCTCGGTAGAACAAGCGGCCGAAAGCTTAGGCTTTGCGGGCAGATGGGTGTCAACAACAAACACGGCACGTTGGGGTGCACAATTGATCCTCCAGCACTCAGGCTATAGGCGGTGCTTCCCGTGGGGGTTGCAATTGTGAGGCCATCGGCAATGGCATTAGTGACAAAATTGCCCTGAACCTTGACCTCGATATGTGCCAAGTGCGGACTTGAGCCGCGATGAAACGTCAAATCGTTGAGAGCAGCCACTGTCTGACCCTTGAACTCGGCCTGCAGCCTTAGGCGGTTGCGCACAAGAGACTCGCCGCTGTACACTGATTCAAAAGCTTGATGGGCCTCCTGGTAATTGAAGGGCAGCAAAAACCCTAGAGTACCCATACTAAAGCTCAAAACAGGCGGCATCTCGCGGTCCCGAAATAGGCTGGCTGCTCTCAAAATTGTGCCATCTCCGCCCATTGTCACAACCAAATCAACTTCCTCGTGTTCATTAAAAATGTCCAAATCCATCTGCAGCATCTTTTTGGTGGGTTTATCCACTAGGATACGCGAATTGAAGGTGCGTTGCAGGTGGTTGATGAAGCCCTTGGTGGCGCGTAGCACGGCAGGATCGTAGTCCTTTTTGGCAATAAATATATTTTTTGGCGGCTGGGTCCATTTGAGCGTGCGCAATCCGTTGGCTGCGTGCCCCAAAATGGTGTTTTTCATGTATAATCCCAGGCAGCTGGGGAGCTCAGATTGGCCAGGGCGTCTGGTCAGGATGCCCGAGGCGTCTTAAACGTCTTGGTGAACGTTCATCTAAATCTAATAAAAACTAATTAACCGCAGTCTTGACTGCATATTTTGCCGAAGCAATGCGCTTAAGTTCCTGCTTGGACAAGCTGCCGCCATGGCCATGGGCGCCGCTGCGTTTGGGCACTGCGAGCTCGCTGCGAGCGTCTGCACTCTTCTTTGCGCTCGGCAGCCTGCGCCTCGGCCCGCGAGCGCGGCTCTTGGTCAAGTGTTCGAGCGGTACGTCTTTTGCATCCGTCGGCGTCCGCTTGATCGGGGTGCTCAGGGCACTCTCGAGCTGCGCCTTAAAGTCTGAGGATACCGGTGAACCAGAGGCCTGGACGGGGGTCGGCTTGAGCTGAGGTTTGGTAAATGTGGAAGGGATTCGCTGTTTCACGACCGGCTTTTGCTTGCGCAAACTGTTGAGGCGCTCAATTGCTTCAGGAGAAGGAGGGGCCTCGCGCTCCTGCGGCTTGGGAGGACGCAGCGCCTCCATTTGTTTGGCGGCCTCGGTGGGTTGTGGCTTGGGTTTAGCATTACGCTCGGCGCGATTCAACGTCTTCGCGCGCTCCAGAGCCTCGGGTTTGGGCTCAGCCTTGGGCTCGAGCTTCTTGGCTGGTTTGAGGGCCTTGAGCTTCTCATGGGCTTCAGGCGAAGGCGGCGCTTCTTTAGCCATTTGAGGGGGCGGCTTCAGGCTCTGGCGGAACGGCGAGCTCGGCTCTGGTGTTGAATGGCGGCTGCTCGGGGCCTTGTTGAGGTCTGCGGCCTGGGCGGCGTGGGTGGCCTGCAAAGCCGGGCTCAGCGTCCTGCGCTCGAATTTGGGCTTTGTATCTTGGGGAGTAGTGCTCTGAGCCTTGAGCTGGACCCGAGTTTGTGCCGTTTCCTTGAGTTCTTTAGGGGTAAGGGCCGGTTTGGGCTTGAGGGTGCTACGCAGCTCTTTGAGGTTTTGGCTCGGCGTACGAAACTTGGGGTCAGGGCCGGCGTGCTGAGGCTTCAAAGCTTTGAAAACAGGCTGCGGTTCGCGTTCTGGTTCAGGTGTCTTGGGAAGCTCGCGCGGTTTGGGCTTGGGGCTGTGCTCCTTGGCGTGCTCCTTGGAGGGTGCAGGCCTTGACGTCGGCGGTTTGGGGCTCTCGAGGGCAGGAGTATGCTGAATTGCGCTCGAGATCCAGCTCGGCTTGGGCTTTTGTGTTTGCATTGAGTGGCCGTGGCCGTGGGAGGCACCCGATTTGCCAGGCGAATGGTGGTGCCCAGAATGGTGGTGGTGGCTCTTTTGCTTGGGCTCAATAGGAGCCGCATGTCTCAGAGCACTTGAAACAAACCCCCTTGGTTCAGCCACAAGCTCAACTTTGGCTGGTCTAGGCGCTGGCTCGGGCTTGGCCTCAGGCTTGACCTCGACCTGGGGCTCAGGGGTCGCCTCGCTAATTTGAGCGTCCACGACACTTTGACGAGGACGTTCAGGCATCCGAGGCGGATCATTGGCATGTTTGGTACGGTTAGCAATCGCCAAAACCTTGCGTTCCTCCGCCCTTTCCTTTTGAAGCTCGGCTTCACGAGCCCTAAGGCGACTGAACCGATCTTCCTCGGTCTCTTTGGGTTTGGCCTTGGCCTGAGCGAGCTTGGCCAGCCTTTCCCGATCCTCACGGGAAGTGCGTTCCTCGAGCTCCTTGACTTCACGCAAGAACTCGTTAACGTCGTTGCCCCGAGTGCGCATTTGTAACGATTCGTAAAACAAACGTCCGAGTGTAAACTTTGTCTAGTTTTGAATTATTATAGATCTAAATGCCGATCAATCCGCTACTCTTCACCTACCATCTCAAAACTAAAGTCCTCATCGGCTGTAGCTGCAGGCGGCTGTTTGGGCTCATTGGCTTGACGCTCAAGACCTTCACGGCGTTTACGCTCGCGGCGTTGCTCAAACGTTTCTTTTTCCTCAGCTTCATCAAATAGGCCCTTTACGGCCTCTGTCAATGCATCAATTTTGCTCTGGTTCTTGGCAAACATTTCCAAGGTCATCTCATCCAGCTCGGCAATGTACGAATCGCTCACCAAACTTTTGATCTGAGTTCCCTCGAGGTATCCGAGCGGTGCATCAATGCGTAGCGATATTCTAATTGCGACAATATCGTTTGAACCAATGCCACTCTCCCTGAATCCACAGGCCATGGCAGTGCTGAAAAGGCGGCATGCCGAGGCATGGTCGGCACATTTTACATGTAGAACAAACGGTTCAAACTTGTACAGCACGTAGCGACGAGGCTCGCTGGGGTCAACTGGAGTCTCGTGCTCATAGTTGTGAAACCCATTAATCCAACCGGTCTTGACCTGGGTATAGTCGTGTGTAAAGTAGAGCCATGCGCCGCCGTCTCCTTTACCGCCCATTCTGCTCTTTTTACCCTCGATAAAGATCGAGAGTCGGCCGGCACAGCTGCTGGTAGTGACGTATTTTGGGTGCGAATTCACGAGGTTTATGAGCGGCACAATTTCGTGGTCTACAGAACCTTTGGGGGAATAGTCGACGACCCCCAAGTTGTCTAGGATATGTTTTTTGGCGTTGAGGAAATTGTTCATGTAAGGCCAAAAATTAAGGTCGAGATGTAGGAATTTGTAGTCAGGGAAGGTTTGAGAGGCATGACTCTCGCTAGTCTCAATTTACCTGTGAACGACTCAATGGCAGAATAATTAGAACTACTAAGTTAATGGCCATAGCACTGATGGGCACCTGGGCACTTCGAGGTACATCAAGGTACGTCGAGGTACCCCTGGGTCTGTCCAGGCCAGGGTCTGTCCAAGCTCGCCCCGGCCCTGCATAGGCTGCCCAGGCTCATATCTAGGCCCATACCTGCCCACATTTGCCCACCCTTACCCTCAAACCACTCGCAAAATAAGTATCTGCCTACCTCAAAGGACTAAACTCCATCGGCACCAGCACGCTGCTATCCATCTCCTCAATGAGCTCAACAGTCCTGTGGGTGGTATCAGCCCATCCATCTAGCTCCCAGCTCTTTTGGCGCGCCAGCTTGCGCTGCTCAAAGTCGGCAAACTGCCACAGGTGATACACCTTGTTTAAAGGTCCAATCTGGCTAAACCAGGCTCCAACAGGCTCCATAACTTGGCGACGCACCTCAATGCCCTTGCGCCAGTGTGTTTCCCACTCGAGCAGCTTGCCCGGCTTGAGGGTGTAGGCCCTCAGCTCGAAAATACCGCCCAAGTTGTGCGGGCGTGAAGTACCGCCCCAAAACCCAAATTCCTGGATGATGTTGGAGTTGCGCGACCGCAGCGAGGCCCGCAGCTGCTCAAGGTACTCGAGGTACTCGGGCTTTTTGTGCGCGGCAACCATGGCGTTGTGGTAACCGACGTAGCCATCATACTCCCAAATGTGTACAAACCGGTCCATATCGCCAATCACGGTACGCCAGCTACCCACGAGGCGCGAGTGCTCACGAATGGCGGGGTCGCTGTTGAGCATGGGGTACGCCTGGTTGAGCAATTCGCAGTACCCGACGCTCTTGCCCGGGTGCACATCGTGAAACTCAATGCCATGAACGTACTTGCCACGCTGCAATTGCTGTGAGAAGCTCTGCTCCATCTGGCTCGCCTCGGCCTTGGCGGTCGACGATCCCCACAAAAACGACTTGACGAGCCCCGCTTGCTCGCCAGAGCCATCGACCGGTTCAGAGGCCAGGCGCACCGGCTCGAACTCCTTCGCTTGGCGTGCATACTCTTGAATGTCCACTGGCTTGATGCTGCTAAGGCTGGGGATTCTTTTGCGCAGGATAGCGCTCGCGTGCAAGCCCCTCCGCATAATGTGGGGCATGTTGGGTAGATGCATAATATAAGCTCGAATGCCCCTGACATGGCAAGCCCCTTGCAAAGCCCCTACGGCGAGGACAAGTCAATGGCGTAGTAGCAGTTTGAGTGATCTCTAGAGAAAATTCCTAGCGACTCTGGGTGAACCTAGGTGATCCTGAAATGAGCCCTAGTGTTATTGATGTCGTGCTTTGTACTCTATCTGATGTAGAATTTGCCAGATGAGCAGGCTTTGAAGTACCTTTTTGCTAGTTTCCCAAAGCTATGCTCGCTCTACGCTCATCACCGGCATTACCTTCACAAAGACCTTGAGCTCAGACCATCCATAGCTATATGACCATTATTCACCACGCTCTCGCTAATTCGGCAAAAACCGGCTGTTTACTGGTCATCAGCCTACCAAAGTGGCCGGTTTAGAGCCATGCTTTACCCCACCACCCCCTACCCTAAATGATCTCATCCTGCGTGCACGGCCGAGCCGATACGCCCAGCTAGCCGAAACCAGGGATTGCTTGCCTAGTTCGGACAATTTATACTGTACTTAGAAATAGCCCAGGCAACCTAGTGTATTCTCTTTGCCGCGTTTCGGCCCACGGCTAACCCCACTCCCCCACATTTACCGACTCCGGCCCTAACCCAGATTCCGGGGTAGCACGACCTCGGATGCAACTCTAACCCGGTGCCAGGCACCCAATTGTGACTTGTATCATTTATTAAACTGTATACCGTTGTAAAACGCCCCTAAATACCCCATTTGCGCCAATTAAACCGCTCAGGCGCGGTGGCCTCGTACCCTTGCCCAGCACCTATATATTGTCACATGCTCCCACTTGGGTCCCCCATCCATCTCAATGTCTGAAATTCGTTATGATGGCAAGGTAGTCGTCGTCACAGGTGCTGGCGGCGGGCTCGGCAAAGCGTACGCGCTGTTTTTCGGCGCGCGTGGCGCGAGTGTCGTGGTCAATGACCTCGGCGGCTCGCTCCAAGGAAACGAGGGCAACGCCCGCGTAGCCGATGGCGTCGTCAAGGAGATTGAGGCTCTCGGCGGCAAGGCGGTTGCAAACTACGACTCGGTCACTGATGGCGACAAGATTATCAAGACCGCCGTCGATGCGTTTGGTTCGGTGCACATTGTGATCAACAACGCCGGCATTTTGCGCGATAAGTCGTTTAAAAAAATGACCGACAAGGACTGGAACTTTGTGCAGGACGTGCACGTGTTTGGCTCGTTCAAGGTGACCCATGCCGCGTGGCCCTATTTTCGCAAGCAAAAGTTCGGCCGCGTGATCAACACTGCCAGTGCCGCTGGTTTGTACGGTAACTTTGGCCAAACCAACTATTCGGCCGCCAAGTTGGCGCTTGTTGGCTTCACCGAGACGCTGGCCAAAGAGGGCGAAAAGTACAATATTACCGCCAATGTGATTGTTCCGCTTGCTGCTTCGCGCATGACCGAGACAGTGCTTCCTCCTGACTTGCTCGAAAAGCTGAGTCCCGAGTACGTTGTACCGGTTGTTGGCTATTTGGTGCACGAAAACACCACTGATTCAAACGGAATCTACGAGACCGCGGCGGGCGTTGTGACCAAGGTTCGCTGGGAGCGTAGCGCGGGCGTTGCGTTCAAGCCCGACTCGACCTTTACTCCGAGTGCTGTGCTCAAGCGGTACGAGGATATCACCAACTTTGAGGCCGAGGGCGTCGAGCACCCCACGGGCCCCAAAGACCTGCTCACCATTTTGGAGGGCGCGCCCAAGCTGCAGCCGGCCGAACAGGGCCCGGAGGTCTCGTTCAAGGACCAGGTCGTGATTGTCACCGGCGCGGGCGCCGGTATTGGCCAGCAGTACGCGCTCAATGCCGCCAAGCTGGGCGCCAAGGTCGTGGTCAATGACCTGGGCCCCACCGACGAGACTCTCAGGCTCATCAAGGAGGCTGGCGGTGTGGCCGTGGCCGACAACAACAATGTTACCGAGGGTGAAAAGGTGGTCAAGACCGCCATCGACAACTTTGGTACCGTGCACGCCGTGATCAACAATGCCGGAATTATCCGCGACAAGTCAATGGTCAAGATGGACGACAAGCTGTGGCAGATCATCCAGCAGGTACACCTTTTCGGCACCTACAGCGTCACCAAGGCCGCTTACCCCTACTTTGTCAAGCAAAAGTACGGCCGTGTCGTCAACACCACCTCGACTTCGGGCATTTACGGAAACTTTGGCCAGGCAAACTACGCTGCCGCCAAGGCCGGTATCCTCGGGTTCACCAAGGCGTTGGCCATTGAGGGCGAGCGCAGCGGTATTTACGCCAATGCCGTTGCCCCCACTGCAGGCACCGGCATGACTTCGGGCGTCTTTACTCCCGAGATGCTTGAGGGTCTCAAGCCCGACTTTATTGCCCCCTTGGGTTTGCTGCTTGCTTCGAGCTCGGCGCCCGAGACTGGCAAGTGTTACGAGACCGGTGGCGCCTGGGTGGGCTCGACCCGCTGGCAGCGTACCGCGGGCGTTGCCATCCCCGTACGCAACGGCCTGACTGTGGAGCAGGTGCGCGACCACTGGGAGCAGATCGTTACTTATGACGATAACGCAACCAACCCCGAGACTGCTACCGAGAGCAACATGGCCATCTTTGAGATGGCCGCAGAGGCCAATAAGGTTCCTTCTGGTTCGGGCGAGTGGAGTTACAACGCCGAGAAGTTGATTCTCTACAACTTGGGTATTGGCGCGTCTGCGCACGACCTCAAGCACACTTTTGAAGGTGCAGACGACTTTGAGGCGTACCCCACGATCGGCGTGATCCCTCCGTTTATGGCCCCGTTGCCTTACGACGAGCTCGTGCCCAACTTCAACCCCATGAAATTGTTGCATGGTGAGCAGTACATTGAGGTCAACAAGTGGCCCATTCCTGACGAGGGCACATTTGAGGTTGAGTCGACCCTGTTTGACCTGGTCGACAAGGGCAAGGCCGCTATTGTGATGGGCAAGGCTGAGGTCAAAGACAAGGAGACTGGCGATTTGGTGTTTACCAATGTGATGAGCACGTTTATCCGTGGCTCTGGCGGTTTCGGCGGCAAGAAGCAGGCCGACGACCACGGCGCCATCAATGCACCCAACAAGCCGCCCAGCCGTGCGCCCGACTTTGAGGCCACCTTCAAAACCACCGAGGATCAGGCCGCGCTCTACCGGTTGAGCGGCGACTTTAATCCGCTGCACATTGACCCCGCGTTTGCGGCTGTCGGCGGCTTTGACAAGCCTATTCTCCACGGTCTGTGCACGCTCGGTATTTCGGGCCGTTTGCTCGTGGACCAGTTTGGTATTTTCAAGAACCTCAAGGTGCGCTTCTCGGGCCACGTGTTCCCCGGCGAGACCCTCAAAATTGTGGCCTGGAAGGAGGGCAAGAAGATTGTGTTTGAGACCCATGTGGTTGAGCGCAAGACAGTTGCCATCAGCGCTGCCGCCATTGAGTTGCCTGATGAGGGGCCTAAACTTTAGATAGCTATCTGTGCAGATGTGTATGGGGAAAGGGGGCAGGGAGCTACTTGGGCTGCTCCTGGGGTCCCTGGGGCCTGAGCCTCGGGGGGCCCTCGGGAGCTCCTCGGCTCTCTTAAAGTTGAATGTGCTGGGCCACAAATGCTGGGACACATTTCCCCAAATGCGCCCAAATCGCCAAAGTATCTCCTTAATATTCCCTCCCCCCCTACACAACTACTAAAAACCTCCTCACTATCAACATCGTTCATACCCCACATTACATGAGGGTGCGCGGGCTTCGCGGTGTACGCTGGCTCTCCACCGACTATACGATAACTACGGGGCACGGCCGCATGCGGGTGCCCCTCCTTAAAGTTCCAACATATATTGGGCACCACACAGACCGAGGAATGCGCGACTACAACGAGGATCGGCTCGCGGCATGCATGCTCGAGCTTAAGGCTAAAGACGGCAGTCCGCTCAAGGTTTTCAACTATAGCGTGTTCGATGGTCATGGTGGAAGTGATGTGGTCGACTACATCTCGTCCACCTTGCCGTCAATAGTCGAATCTCAGGACCCTGCCGAGGGTGCTTCGCTTGCTCAGGCATACAAGGACAAGATTGGCGGCTATTGGCGGGCGTGGCGAAGCAAACTGCCTACTCTCGACAGACAAAATGCTAGGCGCAACGACGACTTTGCCAAGCGCCTTCCTCTAGCATTCTTGTCGGCCGACCTCAAGGTGTGGGACGAGGAGATGCAAGCCGGTACAACTGCGACCTGCGCCTATATTTATTCCCTCAGTGCCTCTGAATACTGGGAAGGCGGCCCTGCCGTGATCACAGTTGCTCAAGTAGGCGACACGAGGGCAATTATCAGCGACAACCAGGGCAATGTTTTGCCCCTCAGTACCGTGCACCACCCTGGCTCACCGCACGAAACAGAGCGTTTGACTGCGTTTCGTGATGCATTCGTCCAAGTGGACGGCGGCAGCAACCGGTTCCTTCAGTACACCAATACGCGGGCGTTTGGAGACTTGAGGGCCAAATCATTTGGAATTAGCGCCGAGCCGGACCTTACCGGGTACTTATTGGGCCAAGATGCTGGGCGGTTGCCCGGAAAGGAGGCCTTTTTAGTGCTGTGCACTGATGGCGTCACCGACAAAGCCAGTGACCAAGAGATTGTGGATTTGGTGATTCAAAGCGCTGAAAATTGGGGCTCGCGCGGCACGCCGCAGCGCGCAGCCACAGAAATTGTCAATTATGCCGTTGATTTAGGAACGCGCGACAATGCGAGCGCGATGGTCATTAGGCTTGGCGGTTGGGGTCAATGGGACGGCTGGACTGATAGAAGCGGCGAGCAGCGTAGCAACAGGCTCATGATGGACCGCAGAAGCGAGGGCCGCGGTGCGTGACCCTCTGCCTCAGCTCATTAAATCTTAACATATGTATACTACGCCTCCTGTGAGAGGCTCTTCAACTTTGCAAACACAGCGTCGGCAAGAACCCGCAACCGCTCGTCAGTACGCTTCTGCTCTGGCTTGGCACCCAAATCTGTGGCGTATGCAACCAAATCATACAGAAACGCTTGGGAAACAGATACCTTGGCCGACAAGAGCGCCTTGGCTTTGGGCATGTCGAGACGGAGCTTGGCATTCTTGTTGAGCAGGCCACGCATCAGGTTGAGGTACTTGTCGGGTACAGCTCCAAAGATGCTAGCGGAGGGAAAGCTTACAGCCGTGGGGCCTGCGATCGCATCCATTTGCGATCGCCGGTACTTTTTGAATGGAGGCGCACCGTAAAACATCTCAAAGAAAATGCAGCCCAAACTCCACATATCGCTGGGCTTGCCGTACTTGAGCGTCTGGATGCACGTGGACTCGCGCAACGTCTCTGGGGCCATGTAGCTGAGAGTACCAATAGCACTGGTCTTGTAAATGTGGCAGGTGCTGTCGGGGATGCGCGACGAGATGCCGAAATCAATGAGCTTGACAATGCCATTGCAAAGGACAAAATTTGCGGGCTTGAGGTCGCTGTGTACAATACCGCGGTCATGCACCTCGGCCACGCAGTCCAGCAGCTGCGAGATGTAGAATGGAATGTGGTCCTCAGAAAAGTTTGGCGCGTTCATGATGGTGTGCAAATCGCGGTCGCCGCGCTCCATTACCATTGTAATGAGGCTGGTATTACACTCAAAGGCAATGAGCTGCACCACGTGCGCGCAGCCCTCGAGCTGGCTCAGCAGCTGGATCTCGCCCTTGAGGTCTGGGAGAGCGTCGCGGTTGGGCCCGTCAATCTGGACCCTCTTGAGGGCGAAGGTCTGGCCGTTTGGGGCCTTGACCTTGTGCACAAACGAGTAGCCGCCCGAGCCCAGCAGCTCGAGCTCAGTGTAGAGGGTATCGCCAACCCGAATTTTGTTTGGAGCACGGGCAAGAACTGGGGCAGGAGTACGAGCACGAGTAACGATGGGAATGGGCTTGTTATAAACTGGACACTCAACAGTCTCGTCGCAAAACACAGCTAAGGTCGCCGTGGGCTGGGTGGATGCCTGAGTAGAGGCCGTGGATTGGTGGTGTGCGTTTTCGTAGCGAGTGAGGACCGGGAGCTGAAACTTGACAGGCGAGTTCTCGATTCTTCGCATGGAGGGTACCAGTGGTAGAGATAGCTGTTGTAGTTTGTTGTAGAGCGGATTTTGTCTGCTTTAGCGAGGTCCATGTTGTGCATGTTGTTGTGGCTTTAGCGGGGCCTCCAGTGGGGTTACTATTTTTTTAAATGCTCGCTATGTGATCAATTGGTTCAACTGATCGTTTATTTGAACCTGAATTGCCATCTCGACATTGAGGCGGATGTCACAAAGTGTCTCAGATTTGGCAATATGCAGGGACCGGCTGATCCTGCCAGGCGGCCACTCAAAGTACCCTGAAAATCCAAAAATCTAGCAAATTGCAACCTAAAAACACCCTATGGCTCATTGATGCTACGGTTCAATACGTTTTGCCTACATCTGTCTCCACAGCCACCAGCCAATTCTCAGCCACCTCCCTGCACAGCTGCTAAAAAAAGGAAACCTGGACGGTCAAAACGCTCTTCCCTAGCAGATTGGCACGCCCCTGTCCCTAACCGAGCGCCTGGCATAGCTTATCTGCGATTGCTTCTGACGTCAGAAAATTTATGCATTGCGTCTGCGGCAGTTGCTGTGTGGTTTGATGTTGAGAATAACATTGAAAGAGAGCCATTGAGCGCCAAAAAGACGCTCAAAACGCCCGAGAGGCCCAGCCAGCCCACCAGCAGCGCACACCGCACCATAATTCTAGGTCTATATATACATCAATCAATCAATGAGCTTTTTCAAGGTGGTCAAAACACCGGCCTCTGCGTTACTGGGGCACCCATATTTCGCCGTTTTCTTGATTTCCGGGTGCGCGTTGGCCATTGCAAAGCTCAGGCCGACGCTCTGCATCATCTCGAGATCATTGAGAAAATCGCCAAATGCGACCGTGTTCTCAGGATTGATATCGAGCGCTCTTTGCATGGCACGCACGGCAACACCCTTGTTGACGCGGGGGTCCATAATATCGATCCAGTTTTCAGAGGAAGCAACCACGGCAGCCTGGTGCTCCACGGGCTCAAAGGCTGCGCGGGCCTCCGCGGCCGAGTCAAAGTCAAAGATTGCGAGCTTGCACACCTTGTCTGGGATCGAAGTCATGTCAGGAACGATCGCAAGCTCGGCATAGTACTTGCGCACTTCTTGGAGGAATCTAAAGTCGGTACGCTCCGTGTAGGCCGATTTGTGGCCACAAACCACAAGGCCAATGTCGCGGCCCTCGATACGGCCAAGCTGCTTGACGATCGACTCGACTTTTGCAACGAGATCTGCGTCCATCACAGTTGCGCTCACAATCTCGTCATTGTGCACAACCATGTTGCCGTTTTCAGCCACATAGCTGAGTTCGTCGGCCAAATCGCCAAACACGTGGCGCAAGGTCGCCAGCTGGCGACCGCTAGCAGGCACAAACGGGATCCCCTTGGCCTTGAGCGCGGCGTACACCTCGCTAAACCCGTCGGGCAAAAGGCCGTCTTGGTTTAAAAGAGTTCCATCCATGTCGCTAAAAACGAGCTTGACGTCTACCGCCTCACTAGGGAATGTCATGTCAATTGGGCAACCGTCAGGTTGGGTTTTCTTTGACATGATGAGGGCTGAAGCTGCGCCATGACGTCATGGCTAAAATTCCGGGGGCGCCCAACGGCCAAACCGCGGCCCGTCTTGGTCTACTCAGGCTCAAAACGCAAAGCTCTTTTGCATAGATAGGCTATGTACAATGTTTATTTGGCGCAATCAGTATACTAATTTTAACAGGGGACAAGCAAACCCCCCGATTTGGCACCAGGCTGATTCCTGATCTACTTTTTCTTGGAGTACACGTGACGGATCCGCGTAGCAGCAAAGTCGCCCAACTTGTATCCAACCATGTCCTCATTAATGGTGACTTCCTGGTAGGCGCGGCCGTTGTGGATCTGGAATTTGAGCCCAATAAAACTCGGCAAAATCGTGCACGAGCGGGCGTTTGTGCGGATCGGCGTGTTGCTAGCGCGCGCCTCTTTGATGGGAAGCGGCACAATAAACGGCATCTTCCATGCTGAGCGTTTTAACAGTGGTAAAGAGGCCCGCATTTTTTTGTGGCAAGGTGGCTGACGGTGAGCAGTCAGGTGAGCTTGGGCAGGTGAGGCAGCCGGTAGGTCTGCACAAGAAACAGAGAAAAGACACAAACCGTTTCGATTCTGGGTGTTCATCAATAATTCTGCAAGCTCGAGGCAGGCCTGTCTCGTTGTTTTGTCTAGTTTAACACACCAGCTCAACATACCAAAGCGCAGTAATTAGAGTGAAATTTCCATAGCTCTAAACTGTTTTCGTCTTTTTCAAACGATCCTCTACTGTCTAGTACATAGCTACACTCCCGCGTACCTCGAAACTATCCATCATGTCAGACAAACTTTCCAGTGTCCTGGCAAGATATGGACAAATAAAGCAAAAATCCGAGCAGTATGAACATGTTCAGCGCCCCAAGGACTCTAAAAAGGAAACAGCACAAGAAGCTCCCACAAAACAAGTCGAGCAGGATCAAAACAAGAATTTATCTGATCAAGAACCTGAAGAACTAGAGGTAGAGCAGCAGCAGGGTCTCAATCCGCTTCCTCAACCAGAAAAGGTTTACGAAAAACGCACAAATACTCGTCTCCAGTGGCTGGTGGAGCCTGAACACATTGACCAAGACCAAAAAAAATCTTTTGGCGAGCTCGGGGTCAGGGACTCGCTGTGCTCGCGCTTGGCTGAGCTGGGTTGTGAATCTGCGTTTGCTGTTCAAACGGCAGTAATTCCTGCTGTACTTGAGGCCCAACGAAGCAAGAGCCCCCTTCCGCCGGTGGATATTCTCGTCAACTCGTACACCGGCTCAGGCAAGACTTTGGCGTATTGCGTGCCCATTGTGGAGATGCTGCTGGATCGCCATGTACGCAGGCCGCGCGCCCTCATTCTGGTGCCCACACGTCCACTCCTTACTCAAGTCGTCAAGACGTTGGAGGACCTCACCAAGGGCACCAAGCTATACACCTTGTCGCTACGTAGCGACCGTAGTCTTGCCAAGGAAAAGGAGCTGCTGCGCGACTTTGAGCCTGATATTTTGGTGGCTACGCCTGGCCGTTTGTCTGATCATTTGGCAAGCGGAAATGTGCTGGCCAGCGTACAATTTATTGTTATTGACGAGGCCGATCGTTTGCTTGGCCAGTCGTTCCAGGACTGGAGCAAGGCACTTGCCAATGCCACCCCTGCCACAAATTTCCCCATTGATCTGCAGCACACATGGTCACGGCCCCCTCAGCGCCTGATTTTCTCAGCCACCTTGACCCGCGATCCAGGTAAATTGGCCGCCCTACAGATCCGTGATATCCCTCGGGTACCCAAGATCTTTGTTGTTGGCGAAAGTGAGCGCGAGTTCACTATTCCTGCTGGCCTTAGCGAGCACCTTTTGCGCATCAAAACCCTGGGCGACAAGCCCTTGGCACTCGTTGACGAGCTCATCAAACGCGGGAACTCCAAGCGCACAATTGTGTTTGCGCGTAGCAATGAGGCTGCAGCACGTCTTGCCCGCCTCGTGCACCACATTTTCCGCACTGTGTACTCGCAAGACGTTGCGGTTGAGCGCTGCAGCGGTGAGTTGGCGGTCGCCGACCGTAAACGTACGCTGCGTGAGTTTGCCGAGGAAAAAATCCATGTTCTCGTGTGTACAGATCTTATTGCTCGCGGTATTGATGTCAAGGGCGTTGACTGTGTGGTCAACTACGACCTGCCATTGGGCGCTCGAGAGTATGTGCATCGCGTGGGACGTACGGCTCGTGCCGGCAGCGAGGGTTCTGCATGGACACTTTGCGTTTCGTCTGCTGAGCGCAAACACTTTTGGACATTGCAAAACGACATTTCGCGTGAGGGTCAGATCAGTGTCTCGGAGGCGCAGATCGAGCCAGACAGCCGTTACGAGGAGGCCCTGGCCAATCTCGAGAGCGAGGTCCTGGGGAAATGAAAGCTTGCATTCATCCAGTAGTATATTATCTATTTTGCATTTATGTTTTAGGCTGGTTACGCAGTGGGTCAAACAATCGAGATTAGGTAGCGCAGCCACTGGGCTGCAGATTGCAGTTGGGAACACAGATGTTTCAGGGGTGCATTTAATTTTATTTTTGGGTAACGATCGGAGTTTATGGGCGCAATAGGCGAGCAGCTCGCCGGGTCCTAGTTTGCCGATTAAGCTTCGCTTGTTAACCCCTGCATGTAATTAATGCACCAAAAGGGTCCGTCTGCAGACCCCCGGCTACTGATGATAGCCGCGATAGTCGTGATAGTCGCGTACCTTTTAGCTATTTTGACAAAATACTGGACAAAAAGTTGTAAACAATTGTTGCACGGCACCTCGGCGACGAGTGGGCACTCGCTAATGCAGTCTTTAGTCGTAATTGGCTAGGCGCGTAACACAAAGTCAACAAACAACGGGCAAAAGCGCTGATTTTCGGGCTGCATTCCATAGCAAGCCGCTGATAATATTCATGTTGGCAGTTAAAGAAACAAATATTGGCGCTCGCACCTGCTCTCGAGCCCTCCAAGAATGACGTACGCTCCCATTTGTGTGACGGTGTAACAGGGTGCATGCACAGTCACCGACCTGAGACAATGAGGAATGCACTGCATGCCAATGTAATTGGGGTACTAAAATCAGTTACGCTCAAAATATGTTTCAATATTCAGAAATGCTCAAAAAAAGGCCCCGCATTCCAGCCGTGCTGGCTCGCTTGGAGAAGGCATTATGCACCCCTTGTCTTGATGCATGCACGACTTATGCAAGCTTAAATGCGCGCCTCGCAGGGTATAAGTAAGATCGGAGGGGACCTGCTTTGACAACTACATATGATGATGCGCCCAACAACCGCAAGGCCCGCTGAGGGCCTGTTTGTGGGCTCCCCGCGTTCGCAGTCCTCACCCACCAAAGCGAACTTTTATGACCGGCCCGCCAAACTCAAGCAGCAGCAGCAGCAGCTACCACAGCCGCAACCGCACGACACATTTTTGCCCAGCCCCGAGGACGAATTCATTGCTTGTGAGCTAGACCGCTTAGCGGATGAGTCCAAGATGGAGGATATTTTGTTGCAAGGGTTTTTGAATGGCTCCTCTTGCCTCAGAATGAGCCTCAGTCCTCGAGGCGTGCTCCGCAACTCGGTTTGCGATTTTGAAACCTTTAATGTCAACCCCCATGAGGGCCAAAACTCGTTAATGGATATGTTTAAGCGCAATAATCGCAATGCTCGCGGCGCCCTCGTGATCACCTCGGACGACTAGATTGTCGCCATTTTTGAGGGGCCAAAGCTTGCAGTTTTCAGGGATAACCCGGCATTATTTATTTATTTATTCAATCATTTGCTTTAGCGAAAGGGGCCCTGCAGCTCCCCCTGAGGAGCCTCAGCGAAGCCTCAAGCCAAGGCCCCTCAGGACCCCCCACCATACCGCGGCTGGAGGGGCGATTTTTCGCAATGTCTTAGACGTTCGATAGCAGCTATGCTTTGCTCCGCTCCATTCGCACGTGCTCCATCGTCTTGTTTTTCAAAAAGACCCCGCCAACCTGCTCAAACCCGAATTTCTGGTAAAACCCGATCGCCGTCAAGCGAGCGTCTAGCCACACTTTGGAGTGTGTCTCAAGCACGTGGGCCAGCAGTGAGGAGCCGAGGCCTTGGCCCTGGTACGCGGTTTTAGTGGCAAATTTCCGTACTTGCACGCTGTCGCCATCCTCAAATACCGACAAACAGCTCACCAGCATTCCATCGCGATAAATTCCCAGGTGCTCGGCAGTATCGTCCCCTGGCACTTTTGACTGGTCAATTGGCACATTTGGCCACAGGATCTCGTGCCGCAGGGCTAGGCAATCGCTATAGGGGATGACGCAAACGTCGCTCATGTAAGAGGCAGCTCGAGGCAGAGGGGGAGATATGGTCAAAGTGTATGGGGCAGATTGGTGTGGAGACACCCGTAGAGCCAAGGCGTGGCTCGGTGAGCACAACATCAAGTATCAATGGCTTGACATTGAATCAGATCCCAAGCTCAAACAAGAAGCCCGCGACCTCAGCGGGTCTGAGCACATCCCCGTCGTTGTGTTTGACGATGGCTCCATCCTTGTTGAGCCCACAAACGAGCAACTAGCAGAAAAATTTCAAAAATAAATAATAAATATCAGCTTGGATTTGCGGCAGCGACCATTGTCATTTGCCAAGACAGAAACGCGCCCACCGACAAAATTGGCGCACGGGCCCCCACCTTGACGAGATTTTTCGGGTCGAGGGCGGGGCCACGAGGCCCGCGAGGAGGCGGTGTAGAATATGCCAAGACCACCGACGAGTCCGGCGAGCGCGAGTAAACGCACGAACTCTCGCTACTTTCTACGTCGCCACCCTCGGGGGACCCTTCGAGGGACCCGTCGTGCCTAAACACGTCGGGGTCGGGCGACGACTCAAACTCGAAAAACTCGCCAAATTTGAGGGGCGGCGTCGCAATAAATACAGGGTTCTTGGCCAGATGGGTCGGCGACAGCGGCGACCACGTTTCCTGCGACGGCGAAGGTTTACCGTGACTGCCGACCATGATGGCCTCAAGAATACGCAGCCCATCATTTTTTAAGGGTATTGATTCGGGAGAGCCCGAAGGGATAGGGGAAGTCAGGGCAAGCGAGTTGTTGAGGGGTGAGCCAAGGCCCAGGTGCAGGGCGGATGGGGGGCCTGCTGGGGCGGCCAAAGGGCTTGAACCAGGGCGCTCCGGTAACTTGATTGAGCTGCTAGCTGAACGGGGTGCAGGACTCGGCACACTTGTGGCTTCAACCGGCACAAACCCGGCGAGTTTAGGCGCCTCGGTGGGTGTCTCTGGCGACTCAAACCGTGATGGACTGAGGTCGCTGGTACTGCTGGTTGGCCTCACAGGAGTTTGATCTTGGTAGCTGGCACTTCTCGCTGGCTGTACAGGAGTCTGGTGCTGGCTCGAGCCCCGTGGGGTATCTTGCCATTCGCTCTTTTGTGGGCTTGACGTGAGACTTGCTGATGATCCATGAGGCAAACTGAGACTCGCATGGCTCGCATGGCTCGCATGGCTTGCGTGGCTTGCATGGCTTGCATGGCTTGCATAACTCGACCGGCTAGAACGGCTCGAACGGCTCGAACGGCTCTCACTGCGAGCTGGTCCAGGGCCGGCGCTAACGCTAGCTGCGCGTCCACTGACACTCGCTGAAGCGCTCACAGAGCTCGCTCGGCTTGATACGCGCGGGGCTATTGGCATTGAGCGCCTGCTCGAGCGACGCATGGGTAGGGGTGCCGTTGTGATGCCAAGGCCGGTCGGCGGCTGAATCTCCTCATCAGAGTCGAGGAAACTCGTGTGCGGGGTAATGACAGGCGTGGCCAGTTCCTCTGCATCGTCAAATCGTGCTGAATCGAGGTGCACCGGGCTCTGATGGTCTCCACGTTCACTCGCGGTCTCGCTCCAATTCATGCTGTGGACCGACCGCGGGCGCCGCGCACACGTCTCAATTGCATCTTGCACAAGCGGGCTCACTCTTTGTTCGTCTTGCTGCTCCTCCTCGAGCTCGGGCGCATCCACTTTGGGCGTTAGCGCGCACACTCGCGAGAGGATTAGGTCCACCTTGCCAAACTCAATTTCAAGCACCCAATAGCGGCCGGGCGTCGGTTGTTTGAAGATTAGGACTTTATCTCTTCTCCACACCCTCGTGCGGGGCATAAGGGGATGGCTGAACGCGCCCAAATGGAGATATGCGATTTCCCTGCCCTCGGTGGATGTGACGCGTAGCAACCCCGTGGACACAACAACCGAGCGCGAAAGTTGGGGCGGTTCCTGCGGCGTGGGCGGCGGCGACTCGGCAGTGCAGCTCAGCAAGCGCACATTCTCAACCGTCAACAGGTTCACCGAGCGCATGACAAATTGTTGATATTTTGATGTTTTATATCGCTCTGATGAAAATATATAGCTAGAATAGGGAAAACTGAGATACTCTCACTCAAGGACGCTCACCCTTGGCCCGGAACGTGCTCACGGCAGGAATGTTGGCAGTGATCCGAGTCTCCTTGGTGCCATAGGCATGGGGCTCTAAACAAATCAAAGTGTGCAGCGGCACCTCCATCCAGGGGCTGCGTTCTTGCGGCACATTCATATAGTAGGCATAGATGCACCGAAGAACAGCTTGGTGCGTCACGATCAGGATATTTTCCTGGCGCTCAAGCTCCATAATGATCGGGTCCAAACGGGTCACAACGTCCATGTACGACTCGCCGCACCGGTAGCGGTACTGATACTTGTTTTCGTCGCGTGCGGCAAAGTCCTCGGGGTACTTTTGCTGGATCTCTTCGTACGTCAAACCATCGCAAACGCCCGCATCGAGCTCGTCCAGAGCCTTCCAAGCAATCTTGGGGTGCTCGAGGAACCGCGCTGTTTGTTGGGTGCGTTTGAGCATTGACGTCCACACTGTCAGGGGCTGGTCGCCCACGGCCTTTGCAACCAACTCGGGCAGCTTTTGCGCATACATTTCGCCCCGCGACGAAATACTCGAATCACCGCCCAGCTGGCCAGTCAAATTGTATTCTGATTCGCCGTGACGTGACAGCCAGAGGCGGCGGGGCCGAATGTGCAGGTTCATGAGGTAGTACACGATCCGCGACTCGAGATAACTGCGCAGTGCGTGCACCACCACGTGCTCGCCAATGTCGAAAATCTTGAGGTATGTGAGCTTTTCCTCTGCATCAATCGGTTCATAGTTGCGTTCGTATTGCGCAATCCGGCTCATAAAGTCTTGGGCAGCTTCCTGGGGGTCCTTGCCCAAATAGTCCGGGGAGCTCGTTTTGACGTCCATGACGTTTTGCATGACGATTTGCGGGTTGTTGCAGATAGTTTCCACAAAGATTGGCCTAATATCGTGCTTTTCCAGGCTCTCCTTGAGCCACAACCGCCGTTCTTTGGTGCTGTTTGTGCCGTCATACACAGCAACCACGTTGCCGGGCTTTTTGAGCCACTGTATAGTCTTTTGAAGCGCTAGTTCGGCCGCCCTCATGCGAATTTCTTTGCCCTCGAGATTGTCGGGCTCAAAAAACGCCGCTGCGGGCCCGGGGCACAGCTCACGCCGGTACACGCCGACATTGAACGCCATGGACGGCACGCTCTGCCATGTGAGGTATCGCACGATCTTGTTGGACATGAAGCTTTTGCCGCGGGCGGGCAACCCGCACATGATCACGCAGATCTTTTGGTTCCCGTCACTCGCTACGTTCATGTAAGAGGTGGGGTGAGGGGTGGTGCCACGGGGGTAGTCGTGGAGGGATTTTGGTGGGTGATATTAGTGTAGGGGTGTTTATAGCTCTATATAAATTTGAGGCCACAGTGCCCGACTCGGCCCTTGCTCGGCCCTTACTCGGTGTCGCAGGATCATGCATACAATGCTGCATGGATATAAATGGTAAGGCAGGCATTCTCAATCCTGAACTCTAGGCAAGTTTTGACTGTCCACTGTTATTCACCCCTATGTAGACCCTCTCTAGCTTGTATTCCCACCATAGATCTCACCGTAACACCCCCATTAGATGACACTCAGAGTCCACGAAATCGAGCTCTGGCAGCGTGATAACCCCCATATCCACTCGGGATACGTCAAATCAGAGGGCACAATGGCCGCCGTGTGGCGGTCCTGCGGGTACCTGCACAACGAAACCGGCAACATTTGGACGCACGCGGGCCCCGCCTTGCTCATCCTTGCCCTGGTCGCAGGTGTGCAATTAGCACCTCCGTTCCTTATTTTCGCGCTGAGTTGCATCACCTGCCTCGGCATATCGGCGACATTTCATCTCGTCAAGAGCCACTCGCAGCATGTGCATAAAATCGGCAACAAGCTGGACTATTTGGGGATCTGTGTCTTGATTGCCGGCTCAATGGTCTCACTGCTTGATATCTCAATGCCCAACTTTGAGGGTTTTTTGTTTAAAAGCCTCCTCATCACTCTAGGAGTGGGGTGCGCGTTTGTGAGCCTGCTCAATACCTTTCGCACCCCAGAGTGGCGCCCGTACCGGGCCGCAATGTTTGTTGTGTACGGCCTTAGTGGCGCACTTCCTATTTTGTGGGCTACATGGACCTTGGGCCTGAGCGAAGCATCACGCCGGTGCGGCCTCGAATGGATGCTGGCGAGCGCGGGGCTATATATTGGCGGCGCTGCACTCTATGGTATGCTGGTTCCTGAGCGCTTCTTTCCGGGCAAGTTTGATCATTGGGGGCACTCCCACCAGCTGTTTCACGTGTGCGTCGTGGCGGCCGCCTGGTGCCACTACAAGGCGCTGTGTGCTGCGACCGAGGCCGCAGGCGCATAAAATAAATAGATCTTGTGATATAGGCATAACTACTGCACTGCTAAACTGCATACGCTAAACAATCAACTCCCCCAAAGGGCCATCGTCGCTCTCAATGAACGCCAGCGTCCTCTCGAAATACTTGCGCGGGCTCTCGCTTGTCTCCTCTGTTTGCTTCAGGTTGTTGCGTACAAGCTCAATTAGGCCATTAACATGCTTTGGTGTTACGTCGCCCGCATCACGCTCCAAAAAGTACAGGAACCGATTCAGCACCTCGACAAACAACTCGGAAGAAACGGCCGCATCCATGCACGCATCGGCCACCCTCAGAGCTCTTTGAAGTGTATCGAGCACGCGAGGGTTATCGCTAAAGTGCACCGTATCACCATCCTCAACGTACCAAAGGTGGGCCGCCATGTAGATTGCGCGGCACTGATCGGCCTTTTTAAGCAGCTTTTGGCCGTACTGCGCGCACCGCTGGGCAAGCGTTGTGTAATTTTCCTCGCCCAGCAGGCGGCACTTTTGCAGCGAGCCGGTCAAAATGCAGATCGCTTGGTACTGTGCCTTGGAATCGCTGATGTGCTCCTCGTACAGAGTGAATGCTTGGACATAAAACTCGTAGCACACCTCGGGCTGCGGCACCTGGTCGGCCACGAGCGCGCTGAGGGTGTACAGCCTGAACGCTGCTTCAGGGAGGCTGCCGATCGTGGCCAAGTCGTTGATCACGCGGCCAATGAATTTCAGGATCTCCGTCGGCTCGTTGCTGCCAGTTCTTAGGGCGCGAATGGCGGCTGTCACGAGTGCACCGTACGTCTGCTGCACCACCTGCACACCGCCCTGCCTGAGGCTCGTGTGGGCGAGCTTCAAGAGCTCGACATCGTCCTTGAGCAGGTAAACGAGGCGGCTGAGCTGCAAGGCCTCCATGTTGCCGCTCTTTGTGATGAGGCCAAACAACTCGAAAATCTGTTTGGCGACCGTGAGCGAGGTGAGACTGGTCTCGTTGCGCAGCAGAACTTTGAGCACAGCTCCCGCCACCGCCTGCTGGCCAGCCTTGTCCTGACTGCTGAGGAGCCGCTTAAAGGTGCCAAACGAGATCAACTCAAGCAACGGGATGTACTCGAGCAGGTCAAGCAGCAGGTCGACAATGGCCGAGTTGGGCACGCCGCTCTCGCCCTCGACAAACATGAGCAGCTCGTGGATCCGCTCAGTGTCGTTGCTGTCGAGCAAAAATGCCAGGCGAGCCAGGCCACGGGCGATCTGGGCGCGCTGGCCGTGGTTGAGGCGGTCCTTGAGCGAGTTAAATTGTGAGCGGTATGTGTCGAAAATGAACAGGGGCGAGGGGCCAATTGAGAGGGACTCGATCTCGGGGAGCGGGGCGGGCTCCTTGGGCTCGGGCTCAGACAACTCTTTGGGCTCCTTAGCCTCCTCCATGGCCTCCTCACTCTTGGCCTCTTTGGGCTCCTCCCCGCCCTCTTTCGACTCCTTCTTGATCTCTTTGGTGTCTGCCTTTTTATCCTTTGACTTGGCCTCGGCCTCCTTCTTGGCCTCCTTGGCCCTCTCCGCCCTCTCGTGCTCAGGCAGCCACTCGTCCCTCAACCACTGGGTCAACCGGTCAATACTCTGCAGCAGCACCCCGGGCAAACTCGTGGCAGGGCTCAGTTGCTCACATGCATCCAAATAAACATCAAGAGTGCCCAAGTGAAACTCGGCCGGGAACGCGCTGCAAATCACATCCAGCAAGTACTCTTGAGCCAACGGATCCCTACAATGGATAATTTGTTGCAGCAAGGGAGGGAAAACGCGGTCCCTAAAGTACCCCAAATCAAAGTTTAGGTACGCAAGGCGCTCCAAGTTGAACCCAATAATTGTTTGCAATTCGCGGCGCTCAGCGGCCCGTTTTTGGCGCTCGGTGCTGGGACCGGAGTGCTGCATGCGTACCCACAGCTTGTTCATCTCGACAAAGTTGCGCAGCACAAACTGGACCGCATGATCGGTGTCGATATCGGGCAGGTACTCACGCACCCTCTGGGCAAGGTAAAACCGCAAAAATAGGCCCTTCGTAGGGTTTTGCACGCCACGGGCCATCTCGAGCATATCATCGAGGATATCCTGGCGCGGGGCATCCTCAATGCTCATAAACGCGGCACCCACCGTCACCATCAAGTAGAGCCTTGGAACAGCAAAAGAGGCGTACTGAACGTGCTCATAAATATCCGAGAGGTGATGTGACTGGTGCACCAGCTGGAGCGAGGCGCTGAGCTGGGACAACGCATCAAAGCACGCCGAGAATCGCTCGTAGTACTGCCTGGGCGGCAACTCCTCGCGCAATTCCGAGATCATGAGCGTGGCGTGCTTGAGGCTGGCCATCAAGCGGCCGGGCGTCTGCAGGCACTTGTGCATCTGCGCCGCTTCGCTAGCAATCACCTCCATGTCAGCGTGGGAGAGGAGGCGCACTGGGTGATGTCGTGAGGGTGAGGGTGATGGTGTGGATACGTCGTGGTGACTTGCGTATAGCGTACAATCTAGCCCATTATTGACCCCACACATATCGCATATATATCTTATCTATATTCATAACAGTTGACGCGCTGACATGCACGCGGAAATTTCAAACTTTCTCGAGGCACACGGGATCCCCGACCACCACAATTTCGCCGATGGCGGCTGGGTAGCTGAGGTGTACACTGCCCTAGCCACCAACTTGTTCCCCGGGTCGCAGCCAAGCCAAATAAACCTGCCGCAAAAGGTCGCCAAGTTTGCGTATCTTCGGGCGCTTTTGGCGGTCATTGGCATTCAAATTAGTTACCGCGACCTCGACGACCAACAAACGCCTGATCTTGACCAGGTTCACCAGCGTTTGCACCAGGCAGGCGAATATTTACGGTTCAGGGCCGAGGTCTTGGAGAGCGCTCCTGTTTGCGCTTTGAGGGAACGGTTTGAGCTTTTACAAGAGCTGAATGACCTGGAGGCTGTTCTCAATCCCGAGATTGAGACCCTCGAGGCTGAGATGGCCAAGGAACGCGAGCACTATGACGCGCTCCAAGGGGAGGTGAATACCAAGCTCCAAGTGGTTAGGCGGATTGCCGGCGAGTGCGAAACGATTGACAAAAACCGCCTTGAAGCCACAACGGCCTACGAAGCCAAAATCGCACAAACGGAAACCCTCGAAACCAAGATCGACGTGGCCAAGGCCGCATGGGACAAATTGAGTCCATTTATGGATGCAGACAAGCTCGTAAATTCTGTGGAGCAGCTCGGGGATGCTAAAAAGCGCTTGGCTGCACTACGTGAGCAAAATTCCCGCGTTGAAGCCCAGTCCAAGCTGTACAAGGCGGCGCTCGAAGATTTGAGTACCTTGGAGGCGCTGTTGCCCTCGTTGCTCAAGACCAAAGAAGAGTTTGCAGAGACCACGGCTAAACAAGAAGAGGTTGCGCGCAAACTCAAGGAGCAGGAGGCCAAAGCTGCTGCGCGGAGCCAGCACGAGAAGCAACTGCAAAGGGAGCTTGTGGCCGCTAGGGCCAAGATTCAGCTCCTGCGTGACCAGGAACGCAGCCTCACAAATGACATGGAGAAGCAACGGATCGCCTTTGAACAAGAAAAGCTTAGCCTCCTACAGCAAAAGGAGGAGTGCGAGCAGCAGTTGGAGCTCAAGGCCCAAGAGGGCCGCGATCAGAGGGATGCGTCCAAACGTCAGCTCGAGCTGAATGCGCAAGTTGAAAAAATGCTTGAAAGCGAGCCCAAGCGCCTCAAGAAAGCCGAGGATAGGCTCGACGATGCACTCGGCGTGGTTATCCGTTGGGAGGCTGCGATGGTTAGCCCTGAGGAAAAGAGCCCCGAAAACTCTCAGGGCTCTGAGAGGGATACCGATACCGGTGCCAGTTCGCCGGCCACAAGCCCATGAGGGTGAAGGCTAGACCTTAGTTTAACGATATTTATTTATGTACTTTTCCCGCTTGCGGCGGCCTCCTTTCTCAACTCGCGGAACCGCTTAACATCATGGATACCACACTCGGTCTTTGCCTGACCCTTCCAGCGCCCAGCACGCTCATCCTCGCCTTCCTTTACTGGCACTGTGGAGTGGTAGTCGCCCACCGAGCGGTAGCCCTGGTCGAGCAGCTCGTTGTAAGGGACATTGTGCTCCTTGATGTAGCTGTGGACGTCGTCAAACGACCAACCAGCGAGCGGGTTGATTTTAATGAGGCCCTCCTCCGTCACTTCGACAATGGGCAACGACTCGCGAGCGGCACCCTGAGACCTGCGACGACCAGTAAACACGGCTTTGACGCCAAGCTCGGCATAAGCACGATCCGCGGGCTCGACCTTGACCAGGTAATCATAGTAGATATCATTAGTTTCCCAGAGTTTGGCCCCGTGCTCAGCGGCAAATGCCGCCTCATCCTCGAGGCCATCCGGCTTGTAAATATGGAGCTTGACGCTGGGATACTTGGCCCTAACCTTGTCCACAAGAGCCAATGTTTCTTTAAAGTGGTGCAACGTGTCGAAAAACACCAGATCAACAGGCGATTTGGCCGGGTACAATTTTGAAATAATGTCGACCGTGACAAGCCCCGAGAGGCCAAAGGCAGTTGTTTGGTAAAGGCCCGGAATAGTGATGATTGCCCATTGGATAATTGTTTTAGCGTCGGCGTCTGCCAGCTGGTTGTTGATGTGTGCCAGCTGCTCGGCAGAGAAAAGAGTCATGTGAGATGGCAACTTGGGGATGGGTGCAGATGAGAAGGCGATGCGGACGGGGAGGCGAGCCAGCAATTGCGCCATTGAGGGTGGAAAATTGTTGAATATTAGCTATGTTCTGTACTAGCTAGGGTAATGGCATCCCGACAGGTCACCAAGCACTGGGCACCCCGGCAACCGCCCGAGGCACTCGGGGTGACCAAGGCTTCTAAATGCGGTGCACCAAGGCACCCTCAGACCAAGGTCAATGGGCACCCCCAAGGCAAGGGATCAAAATAGATCGCACTCAGCTCGCTGGGCTCGCTGAGGTGCTATTAAACGACTATAATATACTAAATACTTAGAGCTTGTCGTAGTACTCGGTGTAAGGGGGAACAGCCTCCTTAAGACCCTTGCGCTTGCGGGCGTCGGTAACGATCTGACCAGGCTTGCTGGTAGGGTCGGTGGGGTCACCAGTCAAAGTGGTCCAGTGGTCAAACACCATCTGGGGGAAGGCCTGACCACCAGTGGCCTGGCGAAGGTCAGTGGTGAAACCAAACGACTCGTTGACGGGCAAGTAAGCCTTGATGGCAAACATGGGGGTACCAGGGCGCTGGATCTCGGAGAAGACCTGACCACGCTTGCGGTTAAGCACCGAGTAGATACCACCAACGGCCTGCTCGGGGCACTGGATCTCAACAAGGAAGACAGGCTCCTGGATAGCGGGCTCGGCAAGCAAGACGGCGGCCTTGGTGACGCGGTTCATGGTGGGGGTAATCTGACCAGCACCACGGTGAATGGCATCAGCGTGCATGGTGACGTCCATGATGTTGATGCGGACAGCGCGCATGGGCTCGTTGAAGATGGGACCCTCACGAGTGGTAACCTGGAACGAGGCAACAACGTAGTCCTTGATCTCGCTCAAGAACTGCACAGCCTTGGTTTGGTCAACAACCAAGTTGGGGCCGGTACCGTCGGGGCCAAAGCACCAAATCTTACGGGCGTCAGTGACATCCCACTCAAACTCATCGGCCATGAGGCGGGCACGAGCCTTGATATCGTCCGAAGCGCTGATCTTGCCGCTCTCAATGGCGAGGGCAACCTCCTCAGAGAGGGGCTCGGCAATGCAGTACAAACGGTTGTGCTTGTTGGGGGACTTGGACAGAGCGGTCATGCTCGAGGTACCAGTGACGGTCTCACGGTAAGAGACAACGGGGTCCGAGATACGCAGGGGAACACCGGCGTGATCCTCCTCAAGGTCCTTGAGGCAGATCTCGAGGTGAAGCTCACCAGTGCAGGCAACAATGTGCTCACCAGACTCGGAAAGCTCGGTCTTGACGAGGGGGTCAGACTTGGACAAACGCTTGAGACCCTCAACGAGCTTGGCAAGGTCACCGGCGTTCTTGACGTCAACAGCGACCTGGACAACGGGCGAGACACTGAACTTCATGACCTTCATGTTGTGGGCGTTCTGGTCGGTGGTCAAAGTACCGGTCTTGAGGATAAACTGGTCAACACCAACGAGACCAATAATGTTACCGGCGGGGCAGTCATCGATCGACTCGACGGTACGGCCCATCATGAGCACGGTACGCTGCACGTTCTTGATGAAAAGGTCATCCTTCTTACCGGGGATGTAGTTGGGGCCCTGGATACGGACCTTTTGGCCAGACTTGACGGTACCGGCGAAAACACGGCCGAAAGCGTAGAAACGACCCTTGTCGGAGGTGGGCACCATCTTGGAGACGTAGAGCATGAGCTCGGCCTTGGGGTCGCAGTTCTTGATACCAATGAAAGCGGCATCGTCGTGGGGGCCCTCGTAAAGGGTCTCGGCACGGTAGTTCTGGGCAGTGATGGGGCTGGGCAAGTTGAGCACAATCATTTCCAAAAGAGCGTCGGCAGCAGGCAAGAACTTGCGCATAACGGCCTTAAGCAGAGGCTTGTCAACGAGCTCCTTCTCGTCGGCCTTGAGGTCAATCTCGAGCTTGTCGCAGAGCTTGAAGAGATCGTCCTTCTTGGACTGCATAACAGCAGCAAAGATGCGGAAGATGGGGTCAAGCACAAACACGTTGAAGGTACGCTCGAGCTCATCACCCTCGGGGGTCTTGCTCTTCTTGGAGAACTTGCCGGTCTTGGGGTTGAAGTAATTGTCACCCCACAGCTTGCTCATGAGCTTGTCGCGGGGAGCGCCAAACTTCTTGGAGTAGCGGTTGGCAAACTGGCGGATGGTGAAACCCCAGCCCTGGATGGCAGAGGAGAAAGCCACGGTACCCTTCTCGGGGTAGACCTGGACATCACCGAGAGCCTCGTCAAAGTAGGTGGCAATGACGACGTTGACCGACTCAATGGTACGAGCAAAGCCCTGGTAGAGCTCTTCCTTGTCGACCTGCAACTCAAGCAAAGCACGGTCAATCTTGTTGATAACAACAACGGGCTTAATGCGCTCACCAAGGGCCTGGCGAAGCACAGTCTCGGTCTGGACGCAGACACCGTCAATGCAGTCAACGACGACAAGAGCACCATCGGTAACACGGAGGGCAGCAGTGACCTCAGACGAGAAGTCAACGTGACCAGGCGAGTCAATCAAGTTGATCAAAAACTCGTTACCCTCGGTCTTTTGGGTGATCTCCTTAACGGCATCCTCGGGGAGAACAGAGTAAAGCGAGATAGCGGTAGACTTGATGGTAATACCACGCTCCTGCTCATCCTTACGGGTGTCCATAAAACGGGCGTCACCGGCCTTGGCGGCCGAAATAATACCGGCGCGCTGGACAAGCGAGTCGGTAAGGGTGGACTTGCCGTGATCGACGTGGGCAATCACACTCATGTTGCGGACGTTGGTGACCTTGTCCATGAGGCCACGGATCTGGTCGATCGCAAGGGCATTAACCATTTTAGTGAAAGTTTGGCCACCGGGGGGTAATATGTGGCAGCAGAGGGGGGGCGAGCCCAGCCCTAAGCCCTGACTTTGCTTATGTCAGGGCTTGTTATAGGCATGTTGAGAGCCCCAGAATTTAGTGCTACGTTTTGATAAATCTGAGAACCCGTTAACGTTCACCCGCTTTCGCACACTTCCCCCAACTCCTCCGCTGTGGCCCATTAAATGTGCACCCCTACCCTGAAAAAAATTTTCGGGTGCAGCACGTGCAGAACCCTGCAGGGGCCAGCTCAAAAAAAAAGTGGCAGAAAAATGCCAAAAAATGAGAGAGCCAATCAGCGCAGTCTTGAGATTTAGCAATTTAGAAACAAGTAGTTGTCCTAAAGTTTAGCGATTTGGCAGGTCATCACTCGGCAACGCTCGAGCGCAGAGCACCCCCAGGGCGGTCGACGTTCAGCGCATGCACGGCTAGCCATTGAGGGCCATTGACCAACCAGCAGCTCTGCCACGCACCGCACCCCCCACTCCTCGCCATTAGTTTTATCTACAATGCTAAATCTTCTTGACAATCGTGACAACGTCCTCATCCTCAAGAATATGCGACAACCCAACCACCTGGGGCTGGTGCTTGACGCTCTGGCCCCACACGTAGGCATGCTTAAAGTCCACCACCAAACTCTTGTGAATGGCGTTACAAAAGTCCTGGACGGACGAGCGCCCATTGCGCAGCACAACCGGCTCGGTATAATCTGGCTCCTTGCCCTTGGGCTTTGTGTAGACGCGCACGAGCTTGAGGTTGGTCCACATGCGCTCCAGCAACTCGTCCAGATTCCACTGGTGCTCGCTTGAGATGGGCACCGCGTTGGGAATGCGGTCCAAAATGTCTAGTTCTTCGATCGAGATCGAGTCAATCTTGTTTAGAACATAGAGCACCGGCACGTAAAAGCGGTTATTTTCCTCGAGCACATCAATCAAGTCGTCAATGGTTGCATCACATCTGAAAGCAATCTCGGCGGAGTTGATGCGGTACTCGCCCATCACGGCACGCACCTCGTCGTGGTCAAGGTGGGTGAGCTTGACGGTACTGGTAATAGAAATTCCGCCGCGGTCCTTGGTGCGCATGACAATATTGGGCTTTTCCTTGTTGATGCGGATACCAAAGCCCTCCAATTCACGCTCAATCACCTGCTTGTGCTGCAAAGGTTTGTTGACATCCAGCACAATAAAAATGAGGTTACAGGTACGAGCAACGGCGATAACTTGTTTTCCTCGACCTTTGCCGTCCTTAGCACCCTCAATGATACCGGGCAAGTCCAGCATTTGGATCTTGGCGCCGTGGTGCCTAATGATACCGGGCACGGTTGTGAGGGTGGTAAACTCATAGGCAGCGGCCTCAGAGTGGGTGCCTGTGAGAGTGCTGAGCAAAGTACTCTTGCCTACAGAAGGGAACCCGATAAATCCAACAGTGGCAACACCTGTACGGGCCACATCGAACCCAACGCCGCCTCCACCTCCACCACTCGAAGGGGTGAGCAGCTCACGCTTGAGCTTGGCCAACTTGGCCTTGAGCTGGCCCAAGTGGTATGAGGTGGCCTTGTTCTTTTGCGTACGAGCCATTTCGGACTCGATAGCCTTGATTTTATCCACCGTCGTCGCCATGTGAAAAAGCTTACAAAAGTAGAGCGAGCCTACACAGTTGCTCTGGGGGAGGGAGTGACGAAGTGTGTAGGTGAAGTGAATATATAAAGTACAAAATGCATTTTGAGGTGGGCAAATCTCGAAGTGGTGGGAGGGTTTTAATGTCTTGGCGTAGCGCCGAGGCGCCCTGGGGAACGCCCTCGGCAGACCCTGGGCAGGCCCTAGCCTACCCACAGCAGCCTCCACGGCTCTTGATCTCGGGCTGCGACACTGAAGCACTACCAGCACTATTGGGAGTGCTATAAGCCTCGGCAAGCTGGTCAACAATCTGGTCAGGCGTCGCCAAAACCGTCCTAACAACCTCTCTGGCGCCGGCCTCGGTATCGGCCGTACGCTGGTAGTGCTCACGCTGCAGCCTTCCAATCATGGTGATGAGGCGCTGCTTGCGCAGAGTATTGAGGATCTCCGCCTGCTCCTCGATGTACGACTCCACAGACTCCGCGTCGCTCATGATGCACGCTGCTAGGTAAAGTGCTTGGTAACGCTATCGGTTGTCATGAGCCTGCAGGTGCTGCAAGTGCGTCGGGCATGAATTTTACATTTTTTTAGCCAAATTTAGTGAGCTAGCTGTAACTCGGCGGCTGCTCCTTTTCGGGAGGCGGTCCTGCAGGGGGTACATAGCCTTGTGTACTAGCCGCAGCAGGTGGTGCCGCATAATTTGGGGCAGTCTCGGGTGGTACATAGGGTGCTGTGGGCTCGTTTCCATAAGCCTTGCCATCAAAATACCGAATGCGCACCCCGAGGGCACTGCACCGTTGATAAACATCATCAGCAACTCCCCAATCATTGAACCCTTCATTAAACTCGTGGTCCAAATAGTCTTGTACAACAACGCGGCCATCCTTTATGCCAAACAGGTCAAAATCCACGCCGACATTGCCGGCCTGCGAGTCGGGCATCCGCTGCAGCAGCAGCTTTGTCTGAGGACTCTTGCAGTAGAAGAGGCGCCATTGAGCGCCTGCAAACTCAAACAAGGTGGAGTCTTGGTACTCGTGGTCGTAAAAGGTCATTTGCCAGCAGCAATGCTCGCGGTCGCTCTGCTCGAGATCAAGGGGATTGGAGCTGGTCAATGGGTACAGGCGCGAGTTTCCCACCTCGAGGCGGACATAACAAGTCAAGTTAGACAACAAGCCAGCCATATAGTCTGGGCCAGGTAGTCCGTACTGGTCCATCACCTTGAAGTCCTTGAACCCATAAACATGGCCGATTTTCTGGCTAACTTTGTCGAGAAGGGTATACTTTGTGAGTTGTTGGCCTGCCCAGAGCGAAACTCCCAGGGTGATGCGAAACTCTTCGGGCATTTTTCCCGATTGAGGCGAGATAAACACCTGGAGGGTTTGGTTGCCTACTCGAGAGCCCCATTTGGTTTGCCACGACACACGAGCAACCATTTTCCATTGAGTACCAATCAGAGTAAATGGGGGGAACGTGATTTCCTGGAACTTTTGGTGGTTGGATCCGCGGAACGTGGCGCCGCGCTTGAACTGGTTCCAATTGAGTTGACCTTTGGAGAGGATTTCAGTGTAGAAACGGTGGTCAGGGGATGCCGGGGGGACATCGTAAAATAGTTGGCGTTTGAGTTTATTGTCGTCGTAGTCCATGTGAGTGTGCGCTGACAGGTGTGGGGTGAGTGGGGATGACACTAGGCTTGTCCTAAGGTGACCCCAGGCCCTCGGGCAGGAGGTACTCCTGAGCAGAGACTAAAGGGCCACCCTTTTCCCAATACGATATCAAAATCCGCTAACGTCATTATGCATATATACACTAGTCCCAGGCCTGCCTCGGGGGCTGCTGGTAGTCATAGCTGTTGTACAACCCGCTGTTGAGCTCCTGCTGCGGCTGGGGGCTACCGCGGTACTGCTGGTAGAACGGCTGGTAGTTTTTGGGCGCGGGCGATGCGGGCGCGCCGGGGGCCTGCGGCTGGCCGGCGCTGTGAGGGCCCTGAGGCTGGCCGTGCTGGCCCGGCTGAGCTTGGCCCGGAGCCTGCTGCTGCTGGGCCTGGGCGCCGTAGGGGAAATTAAAGCTCTGGTAGTAGTACGCGAGCGCAGGGTTCACATAGTACGGGTGCTGGCCGGGGTGCTGGGGGTACCCGCCCTGCTGGCCCTCCTGCTGCTGCTTGTACAGGTCATAGTCGTACTGCTGGTCGCCCTGGTACCGCTGGGGGTACTGGGGGTACTGCGCATAAGGAGGGTACGGCTGATTCTGGAAGTAAGGGTACTCCATGGGATGGGGGTACGCCTGGGCCTGGCCGGGGGTGCCGGGGGCACCGGGGGCGCCGGGGGCCTGGGCGAACGGCGACTGCGCAGGCGCTTGCACGAGCGCGGGGGCCGCGGCAGAAACAGCCTGGGGAGCAGCGGCAGGGGCCTGCTGAGCCTGAGTGGCCTGCTGAGGGGCCTGAGCAGGCGAGGCAGAGGACTCGCCATCAATGTTCAAGTTGCTCACTTCCTCGGCAAGCTTGGGCTTGCGGTTACGCTGGCGGCGCTTGCGCTCCTTGGGGGCCTCAGAAGTGACCTCGGAAGGGGCAGCAGAGCCGGCAGAGGCGGGTGCAGCTTGGGCGGGAGCAGCCTTGGGCTTGGGCTTGGCCTCCTCCTTGGGGCCAGCAAGCACAGCGGCCCAGCTCAGAGCCTCGCCGGCCTTGGGGGGATGTGTGGGAATGAGGGGAACCGGCTTGGCGGCCTGGGCGGCGGCGGCGGCGGGGGCAGCGGCCTGTGCAGATGCAGGGGCAGCCTCGCTGGGCTGGCTGTGCTCAACAGGGGCCTCGGCAACCACCTGGACATCGGCCTCGGCCAAGCCGGGCACCTCAGGAGCCTGCTCCTGGGCCTCTGCCTCGGGCTGGGCCTCGAGCTGGGGGGCAGCCTCTGCCTCTTTGCGGGCAGCGGCAGCGGCCTTGGGCTGGGCCAAAATCTGGGCCCAGGTCATTTGGCTGGGATCGGTCTCGACGGGGGCCACGGGGGCCTGAGTAGAAGCCGCGGGGGCACTGGCAGAGCTGGCGGCTGAGGTGGCGACTTGGGCAGCCGCAGCGGCACCAGCAGAGCTAGCAGCCGAGCCGGCAGACGCACCAACCTTTTGCTCACCCTTGGGCTTGCGCTCGCGGCGCTTTTTCTCGGATTTGGGCTTGAATTCCTCCAAATCTTGCTGCTTGGCCTCGACGGACTTTTCACGGCGCTCACGCTGTTCACGCTGTTCACGTTGCTCACGCTGTTCGCGCAGCTCGCGCTCACGCTCGCCCTTGAGCTCTTTGCGGGTCTTGACCTGGCCCCAGGCCTGGACTTCGCCGCTCATGATGCGCGCAGCGGTGACCTCGATGTCGTTGCCGCTGTCGGCAAGCGCTGTGTTGAGATCCTCGACACTCCAGTCGGGGAACAACTCCTGCAGAGTGGCCACCGCTGTGTTGGGGGCTTTAGCGCGAGTACGCCGTTTTCTGTCGTTGCGTTCGCTCATGAAGGATTTGTCACGTCTGCCACGCGTGGCTGAAATGGGGGGCGGGATCCGCCCAAAGCGGTTGGAGCCGAAAGAGAAGAAAGAAATGGAAAATAAGCCAACGGCGACCCGGTGTTAAGGGGTCGCGTGCCACGGCGCAGGCGATTTTTTGTTTCATCTCAAATTGCTAGTCTATAAATACATTCGTTTGCTAAATCAGATCCAGCTCTTGGGTTCCCCGGAATACTCCAGTCACACCAGGAACCCCACCAAGCACTTGTCTAGCATGTGCTCAAAATTTACCCATGCATGGGTCAACTCAAACAGCCGCGTAGCATCGCGACCTGCTCCTCTCAGCAACTCCTTTTCGCCACCGGGATGAAACTCAACGTACGCAGTCACATTGTACACCCGGCCCCTGAGGGCCATCCAGCAGTCTTCCTTGGTCTTGTGCGTGGCCAACTCTTCTTTGGATATCCTAAGGAGTTGAGGTGTGGGTACACCCCTCAAATCTTTACCCGAACTGCGCAAATTAGCCCAGTCTAGCGGCGACCGGCCCGGCTTGAGGACCACCTTGGCACGTGCGCCTGCACGCGTGCCTCCCCCGCCGCCACGAATGCTTTCAGCAGTAGCAGGAGGCGCCAGAGAATTGCGCGGAGCCGCACGCTGAGCCGCTTGCGGGACGCCCAACGTTGATCTGGGCGGCGGCATCGACATGACAAATTGATTTCCACGCAGTCCCACTGGCCCCTGCTCTGCTCGAGGGAGGCTCCCTTCTCCAATGCACAAAACTGTACATCCTAGCGATCTGGGTGCGATCTGGATGCACTTTGCAGTGCGCCCTTGCACAAGATCAAATTTGTAAATCATTTTTTTTTCAACGCGTCTAGTCGCGTCTATATTCCCCCCTACGATTGACCTCCTTTCCCTTCCCCTTGGGAGAAAAAGTGTATCACTTTTCTTTTTAAATTTTCCTTGCCATACGGCACCATCGAGGCGGATCTCATGATCCAGCATACACGCGTCTTAGCCTATTGCGGTTCCTAATTGGGTCAATGTTAGTAAACGCCCCCTGTCTCGGATTATCTCCTTTGTGCATAGCCTCGATGCACCCTGCTGCAGGGGCCTGCATACCAGTCGGCTCTAAATTCCAACGTGCAAAATGGGACTCACTGCCAAAATTTTGGGACGTCTAGCGCATCGCCAATTGACACTTGAGCCATACATAGCTATCATGTAGGTCTCACTTGACTTTACGCAGGGATCTGCAGGAGGTTCTTTTATAATAATGCACCTTAATTGCTTCAGGTATAAAAGCCGGACAATCGTTCGATCTCAACAATGAAGTTGACCACCTTGAACGCCTTTGCTCTTGCCTACGCTGCCGCCGCTACTGTCACCAACGACGCTACCGTCACTGCCGACGAGACTGTCACTACTACTGACTGCAGCTGCACCGAAGAGAATGGAAGCACCACTGCTACTTCTGCTGCCGAGACCACCGAGTCTACTGCCTCTGACACTGCTGCCGAGACTACCCCTGCTACCACCGAGTCTACTGCTTCGGACACCGCTGCTGTCACCAGTGCTTCTTCCGAGTCTCTTTCCTCTACTACCGAAACTTTGACCACTATGTCCACTCTCACCTCGTGCCCTGGTGGCTGCTCTGAAGGTGCTGAGGCCACTACTATTACCTCTATGGTTACTGTCCTCACTACCTACTGCCCCACTGCCAGCACTGCTGATACTGCTGAGAGCGCTGCCACTCCCGCAACCGCTGATACTGCCGACACTGCCGCTACTGCTGCTACCCCGGCCACTGCAGATACTGCGGCTACCGCTGCTACTCCTGCCACCGCTGCTACTCCTGCCACCGCTGCCACTCCTGCCACCGCTGCTACTCCTGCCACCGCTGCTACTCCTGCCACCGCTGCTACTCCTGCCACCGCTGCTACTCCTGCCACTGCGGCTACCCCCGCCTCTGAGGCCAGCGCTTCTTCTGAGGCCACTCCTGCTTCTTCTGAGACCGAGACCGGGACCAGCGCTGCTGTCGAGACCTGCACCGAGGGCTGTGGCTCTACCGCCGCTGCCACCACTTCTGCTGAGACCTGCACTGAGAGCGATGGTTGTGGCGCTGCCGCTACAACTGTGTCCTCTACTGCAGGCTGCACTGGTTCTACCGGCGGCAACAGCACTGGCGCCTGCGTTGCCGAGTCAACCGCTGTCCAGACCAACGAGTCCACCAACAACGCCGCTGCTAAGCAGTTCTCCCTGGCCATGCTCGCCCTTGTATTCTTCTAGTGTACATCATTTAGTTGATTGTTTATATTTACCACATTCCATTACCGACGACCCTCATTTTCTGATCGAGTCTCTGCACAGCTCTGCACAGCCCCATCGTTATGCACGGCGTGCATGCATTGACAGCGAAATGTATCACGTTTGATCCGAGAATGGAAGATAGAACATATTAAAGTGAGTTCTCGTTCTTTTAAATTGATTGGGCGTCACCGATATCAGCCCCCCCTGCCAAGAACGCCTCTAAGCGAACCGGGGCGCTGCGGCCCACCTTGCTGCGGAAAAACCTATATAAACTTGGTCAAGGTCTGTCGCCCTTAGAACAAATATGAAGCTTTCTCTCGTTGCCGCATCTGCTATCGCTCAGGCTCAGGCCCAGGCTGTTGCAAACACCACTTCTACTTCTTCTCTCTCGTACACTACTGAGACCCTCACCACTCTGCAGACCGTCACTTCGTGCTCTGGCGGCTGCTCTGAGGGAGCCGAGGCTACCACCGTCATTGACGTTGTTACTTTGACCACCACTTACTGCCCCGAGACTGCCTCTGCTGCTTCTGCCTCTGCTGCCGCTGCCGAGTCTGCCCAGTCTCCTGAGGCTGCCCCCTCTGCCGAGACTTCCTCTGCTGCTACCAGCCCCGAGTTCGAAACTGTGCCTACTGAGGTTGCTGGTGTCAACACCACCTCCACCTCTTCGCTCTCGTACACTACCGAGACTTTGACCACTTTGCAGACCGTTACCACGTGCTCGGGTGGCTGCTCTGAGGGTGCTGAGGCCACTACTATTACTGAGGAGGTTACCTTGACCACCACCTACTGCCCCGAGACCGCCACTGAGAGCGCTGTCGCTTCCTCTGAGGGTACTGCCGCCGCCGTTGAGTCTAGTGCTGCCGCCACTACCAGCTCTAAGGCTGCCAGCTCTTCCAAGGCCTCTTCTAGCTCCACCAAGGCTTCCTCCAACAGCACTGTTTCCGAGGCTTCTTCCTCCAGCAACAGCACTGTCGCTAGCACCAACAATGGTGCCTACCAGGCTGCCTCGCTTGGCCTCGTTGTTGCCGTTATGCTGCTTTAAATGTATAATATAGAATTTTGAGCTTTTAAGCTATTTTATTTGAACCACTTTTCACTTTTTTATGCAACAGCTGCCCTTGCAATGGACCCCTCTGATGGTCCCTAACCGCGGTCCGAGGAGTGCCCCAAAAGACACTGACCTCTGTCAGCTTTATGGAGTGGAAGCACTACGCATATTTCGCGGTTGCTTCAGGATCTCTATACGTTTTTTGGCCTACTCTTGAAGACTGGTTCTTTGAGCTCACCCCGTTTGGTTACCTTCGTCGGATGCCACCCCCTCCAAAGCGCACGACCGTGGGGTTGGTGAATCGAGCCAATGACTGTTTTGCCAATTCAAACCTCCAGGCGTTGGCAGGATGCCCCCAACTTTACTGCTACCTGACCCAGGTCCAGTTTATGTGCCCCGAGGCGAGCAAGGACACTATTCCCCTCACTCGCACGCTCTATAGCTTCATTGAGCAGCTCAACGAGCGAGTCACATCCCCAAAATCCATCTCCCCACAGCCTCTTATTACGGTGATTGAGCGAATTTACCGCAGCTACCTGTCACGGTCCCAGCACGATGCCCATGAGATGCTGCACCTAATTCTTGAAACTCTGCAGATCGAGGCCGCTGAGCTGCGCAAAACAATTCCTGTACCTGCTTTTGTATTTGAAGGTCAGACAAAGGATACTCTCAAGTGTCTTCAGTGCGGCAACGAGCGTGATTCGGCCCAGACTTCGTTTTTGGTTTTGACCATGTCTGTACCGCAAAAACGCAGCACAGACCTGCAAACTTTGCTTGACGATTTCTTTGGAGTCGACCAAATTGCCGACTTTATGTGTGAAGAGTGCGGTTTGCGCAGCTCGGTCGAGAAAAAAACCCACATGCTCACGTCGCCTGAGACGCTGGCTATCCACTTGAATAGAAGCATCTATGCTGGTGGCGCGCAGCGCAACAGCTGTAAAGTTGCCATTCCCGAGTTTATTGAACTTGAGGCGGTCTCTAGCGAGGCATCCTCGACCCGCAAGTACAAGCTTTCGTCAATAGTGCGGCACTCGGGCACTCACCTCAGTGGTCACTACGAGACAGTGCGGCGCAAGCACAGCGATTTTTGGCGGAAACAGAGTCGGCAATTCGAAGATGAGCCTTCAAGTGCAGCGTCCTCCCTCTATTCACCCTCTATTGAGAGTATACGCTCCGTGCTCTCCATAAGTAGCACTGAGAGTGAGCTGCCGTTCCCGCCGCCTGCCTCTGCAGTTTCCTCTGTTTCCACCGTGTCGGGGCATGCCTCGCGCGACACGATCGAAAAAACAAAATCGCGCGAGATCAAGCCGCGCAAACGGGTCGAAAAGTTTTGGAGCGTGAGCGACACTGTGGTCAAGGAGACCAGCTTAGACAAGGCATTGGGCGCCGAGAGCGCCAACTATTTGCTGTTTTATGAAAAAGTCGGGGATAAGTTGAAGTAGTATTTATATTTTTTGCTTGAAAATGGCGAGATCTCCGAACAAATGTCAAGGTCAAGTATGGAGGGTGATCATGTACTACAGGCAAAATTAATTTGCCACATTGTCGAGCGGCGATTGTGTCCGAGAGCATCAAACGATGCACAAAAACCAAAGAATTCCTTTCCTCAAACCTCTCCACCCTCACCGCCCGACTTCACCGCTTATGAACCCCAGCGACCTGGAGGCTATCCTCCAAAGCCACAAATCCGAGGCCTCGCAAGCCAAACAGCAGAGTTTCAAGGCGTACAACGATAAACACAAGACGATGCAATCACTCAAAGACCGCAACTTTTTTACTGCGCACGTTATTCCCAGAAAACAAGTCGACACCGGCAACGTGCGCACCGAATACGCCTTTTTAATGCCCAACGGAACCTGTATCTTTCAGTCGCAGCCCACAACTCGCATTGAGCCCGATTGGGACGAATCAAAGTGGAAAAGTCTCCGAGAATACGAGCACAATGGCTGGCAGCCCAAGGGCAAGGCCGGCGAGTTTCTCGTGCTCGAGCGCTTGAAAAATCCACAGCAAGCGAGTGCAAGAATAGTGCGGAGGTACGCCATGCGATTTTCAGGCTCTGTTGTTGCTTTGACCGCCGCAATATTTGCAGGGAAATTTATTTACGAATCTCAATAGTTTTAATGATGCCCATGCCGCCCAAGTCGCCCTTCCATGCACTTATTCTCTTGACGACCTCTGTGTCTTGGAGATTGGGCACTGTGAACCCAATTGTGTACTCCTTTGTGTCTTGATCAAGAGCCATTTGCAGCAGGTCTTGCCTGGTGGTCTTGGGGTTACCCTTGCGAGCAGCATCAAGCTCATTGACTAGTTCTTGCTTGGCCTCGAGGTATTCAGAGACAAATGTGTGCAAATCAGTCTCTGTATAAACTGGTTTGGGGTTGTTTTCGACGCACTGCTTGAAGAACTTCATTCTCAGGGTTTTACCATCCTGCGCAGTCTTGGACTGCTTCTTTTGTTTACCGAGCTTTTCCTCACGGTTGTTGGCACGGTTCAGCTGCTTAAACTTGCGGCCTTTGGGGTGCAGTTTGTTGTTCGATTTTTTTTCCAAATCTTTGAGACTTTTATTAGGAGGCATGAGTAAGGGTAAGTAAACACAGACTGCTCAGATAGATAGAGAGATTTAGAATAAATAAATAATTTAGTGGGCCGCCCTACATGAGCAAACACAGCAGACTGCTGAGGAATCCTACCGCCACCAATGGACCCCGGTTTATGCTTTCAGCAGTACTGGCCGAAAAAGTGGTGATGTAGACACTACCGGTATAAGAATTTGACGGTTGGTACGTGGGCTTTTGGCTAGTTCTTGTGTCGGTTTCGCGGTCGTTTGTTGAGCTACTCCCAGCCGTGGTGATAGTCACCTTGCAGTTGAATGAAATTTCGGGGTAGTACTGGGTAATTGTTTCGTACTGCGACAGACTCAAAAACGCCTGTTGAAGCTGGTTGGATCCGTTGCTCAGCGACTTGATCATGCTACAGTCTGTGGCGGTGGCATTCAGCGCACTGAGCATGCTCCAAGCGCCGTCCAAAAAGTTGCGCAACGCCGATTGAACCAAGTGGTTTGAGTCGCGGCTCGTAATCTGGGCAGAGTGTGTGTAAACTGAGACAAACAGGCCACCCAGCCTCGAGCACATGCTGTTGTATTCGGGGAAATTGGAGAAATTTTGGATATAATTGACCTGGAACGCGTCGTCTCCGACCAAAGCCAAGTTTTGGACTACGCTGGTGCTCACACTGCTCAAGACCGACGAGTTTGTGTACTGGCCCGAGACGCGGAACAGCAGTTCGCTGTAGGTGGAGATAGCGCTTTGGGCGTCGTCGCAGGCGGTTTGAATGCCAAGGCTCGGTGAAAATGATGTGCTCGAGTAACTGGTAGAGCCTGTGCCTGTGGTAGCAACGCTCGAGGAAATACTCGAGCTGGACATTTGGGATACTCTTGAAACAAGACGGTTTAAAAGTTTGAGGGTCCCAGCTGAGTAAGGCCATTGATGCCTCAAGCTTGCATAAGGGTGCATGTGTGAGGGATCAAGTTTGAGAGTAGATTTTCACCCCGAGCTCTTAAAATGCTGCAAAGATGTACAGACGCTCGTGAATCCGCTTGGTCGCCAGCTTGCGCCCGCTCCAAGAGCTTATGCTCCCTTGACTAATCACGTTTCCATATCGATCTATCCCCAGCTCATTCATCATCACCCCAAATGCCCACCTACACAGTCTCGACACTCCAGCATTTAGAACAATCACCGATTGTTATCAAGCCCGAGTTCAAGTGGAACGATTGGGCGAGCGTTTTCCACCCCCGCCGCCGCTCGAGCGTTGCCCAGCGCCCCGAGGTCACAAAGAAGGTTGAATTCGACGAGCAGGACCTTGCTGACCCCGACAAAGCCATGGCTGCCTTTTTCCTTAGGCAGGGGTTCCCCAAGGAGGACAAGAAGGAGCTTGAGCCCGAGGTGTTCACTGCCCCCAGCTCTGCAGACAGCGCCATTGCTGAGGAGGATGATGATGGATGGACCTCGGTGCAAAAGCCCAAAAAACGTGGCATGTCTCGTGGCTCTTTTTCCAAGTGGAAATAAGCACTTTTTGCGCCCTTAACAGGCCCCCAACAAGCCCAGGAGCCAGCAGGCTAGGCTCGGCTGTAGCTCGTCTTAAATGTATGTAACGTTCGTATGCTTTTGCTAGGGGTGCCCAGGGATGCTTAGCGCAGCCTTGTAGCCCAGTGTAGCCCAAGGTGCCCTCTGCACTAGGTTGCCCTGGAGTGCACATCACCCATTGCCGCCCTGCCTCATCACATGAAGCTAAGCACGCTGCTGAGACCAAGATTCGCCTCGACCAGCGCCCAAAGCGCCAAGATCCGCCAGCTACTGCGTAGCACTGTCATTGAACAACCCAAGAACCCCAAACTGTGCATCTCAGCCTCGAAGTGTGAGCAGTACGACCTGCCCCGGGTCATGGCCGAACTCACGGGCCGCGGCCTCAAGTGCCAAATGTCTGCTGATGCGGTATGGACATCAATAAACAACAAGCAGGTGTTTGTGCTGCAAAACGGCACTGCCGTGGCCTGGGACATGTCTGAAATGGACGTGGTGTCGCATGTCTTACGGGTGATTCAACCGGCCGAGCAAAACTCGTTTGACTCGATCGAGACCGAGGATATGGACTATGTGGAGAATAAACCTGATCCGCAGCTGCAGAGCGGTATGATTGGCGACACAATTGTTATTTATGGCGACTTGCTCCGGGACAAGCTTGCCTTTTCGTCAGGGCTCGCACGGCACACCAAGCTCAGTGCCATTGAGATGCGTGCAGAATCTCTTATCAAAAGGATTCGCCAAATTTCGCACCAAATGGCGCTGGGCCAAAAACCAGACCTCAACCACAAGCAGGCCCTACAGCTCACTGGCCGCCTTTTGCAGGTTCGGGGAGCTTTGAACTTGTACTCGGGCATCACCGAGACTCCAGACAGTTATTGGACCGAGCCTGATATGGAACGGCTCTACGAGCTTGTGTCGAAAAAGCTCGATGTTGAGGAGCGCATTGAGATCTTGAACAAAAAGCTCGACTATGTTGCCGATACTCTTTCGATCTTCAAGAGCAATTTGAGCGAAAAGACGAGCTTGAGGTTGGAGTGGATGATTATTGCGTTGATCTCGATTGAGGTGGTTTTTGAGCTGCGGCATTTTGTTCAGTGGAGTGAGGGCGAGAAGGGCGAGGTGAAGGTAGAGTAGAATATGCATAGATTTTGAGCAGCTGGGGTGTGTGCGGTCAGGATTAGGCGCAACGACATGGCTCTAGCTGGCCTGGGGACCCCACAGCGCCCCTAGCTTCATAGCCAAAGGCGTCCTGTGCCTTCTATTGGGCATCTCCTTGGCCTACCTGCATTACCCTCATATCACATGCTGCTATAAATAACTAAACTACCAACCTTCCGCGGTCGTCAATTTGGACCTTTTCGAGCAGCCCCATGAGTTCAGCGCCCGGCTTGAACACCACGCTTGAGCCTCCCGGCTGGCCGGACTGGGCTGAACTACCTGTGACAGTGCGCGTGCGCAGCTGCTTCACGGTGGGCGCCTCGACGCGGATCGGTTTGAGGCGGCCGCTCAGGATCCGCTGGTCGCCCGTGGTGACCGAGTCGGCAAGGCTGCGGGCGCGGATCTTAAAGTTGTCGGTAGAACTGCTCTGGGAAATCACGGGCGCATCGATCGAGTTGGCCAGGGCAAGCTCCTTGGGCGACAGCTTGAGGTCGTTCACATCGCAGACGACATCACTTGAAACGCTGACCGCGGGGGGATGGCGCTGTGCAGAGCGCACGGCGGAGTGGATGGGCACTTTGGCGCTGGGGCACAGAATTCCACGGAACCACGCCTCTTGCTGGACGCGGTGCTGGATAACGCCAAAGTACTGTTCTTCGGCGTGCTTGCGTCCCGAGGCGCGGGCTACGCTTAGGAACAAAGCTTGCGAGGCTGAGACGGCCGCCGTACCTTTGTATAGGTCGGCATCTCCCAGCCCTTCGGCCTGGAGGCGCTGCACCGCCGGCACGAGCATCACGGCAGATTCCCGCATCGAAGTGACGAGCGCTTCCAAACAATAATACGCAGAGATCAAAACTACCGGCTCGCTGGTCGTGTTGTAAAGCTGGGCAAGGCCGCGGGCAACCTGGGACGCGACTTTTTTGTTGTCGGTAGCCTCGGGCACAAACGCCTGAAAGGCGCATACATAGGCCACAACGATCTTTTCAGATTGGGTTAGCAACCACTGTGTACCGAGCCATGGTGCAAGGCTCAGCTTTTCAACGCCCGCACCGATGATAGCCTCGACGTTTTGCAGGTCGCTCACAACGACCTGCTCGAGCCCTTCGCTGCGCGTTTGGTATGCTCCCAAAATTTCCTGCAGCATATCGTTTGCCTGGCCAGGGTAAACTTGGTGCGAGGCCAAGGCAGAGATGCACGAGCGCAACTTGTCGTGGGGGTTTGAGTGTTGGAGCTCGAGCAGGGCGCTGAGGGTCGCCCTGACATCGAGGCCAACCATTGACACCGGGGACCGCAGCATAATCAGCAGATAGTCGCTGTACTTGTCGACGTTAGTAGCCATATTTTGCACAACTGTCTTGGGCATGGTGAACCGCAGCTGGACCTGGGCCCAGTGGGCGGCCGCATCGAAAAGCTGGAGCGTCCAGTTGTGCGCTTGCTCCGAGGCGCTCAAAATCGCGCGCGTAGTGGTTGCCAGAACCACCTGATCGCTCGAGAAGAGGTTGCGCAGCGCCTTAACGCCGGTACGTGCCGGGTCGAGCTGGACATTTTGCAGGTGCTGGAACAGCGCCGTGGTGGAACTGGTGACGGCGGCAAGGCCGGGATCTGTGTTGATGCAGGGCATTTTGCTCAGATTTAGCAGCGCATGCAGCGCAGCCTCGCGCGTAGGCTCGTTTTGCACGCCCTTGCACGTGGCGTCCACGACCCGCTGAAACATGCCTGTGTAGCCCGGCGTAGAAAAAAGCAGACCATCATGCACCGCATAAAACTCGGCCATGAGGTCGTTGGCAGCTTGGCTGATGCTTGGCTCGGCGTGCGAAAGGGTGCCCAGCGCCATCTCGAGAATGTCGACTGCAAACACGTTTAGGTCGCTCGCGCAGCTCAGGACCAGCTCTTTGGCAATTTCTAACGACACAACCGCATTGCCCAGCTTGGTCTGGCGGTGGCTCTGGCGCTGAAGCTTCTCCTTGAGGATGCGGGTTGCTTGCACAATGCGGTAGCGGTGCGTCTGCAAGTAGTACATGAGGTAGCTTAATTCACTTGGTTTGGCGTGCTTTTCACTCACATTGCCCGGCGGATAGCAGTGTTTGATGTAGCGCACCAGCTTGGCCTCGAGCATGATTAGGTGGGTGACAAGGAGGGAGGGAGAGGGAGGGGTGCTGCAGTGTCAGGCGCTTGTTCGGGGTCAGAATGCCCCGCGCGCATGGTGGCTAGTTTCACAATTTGAACTATGAAAAAACTCTTAAATTCAGCCAATGGCGCCAATGGCAGCTGGGCAGCCTGGGGCCCCCTGGGTCCCCCTCGTCCCCACCCTAAGCTGGTCCCATATGACCCCTTTGCTGGCCCTGAATGCTGCCGCCGCCGTCTCTTGAAACAGCAATAAGCACAGATCCTCCTTCAGAACTCTGAATAGTGAATTGCATACCCGCAGGAACATAAAAATACTCGTTTCCCGGCAACTTGCTGCCTCCCCACCGACCAACCCTGAGCTCTACCTCGCCAGCGCTGCCAAACAATGTGGCCCCACTTTGCAATGTGAGAACCATTTCGCTGCCGCAACCCAAATCGTACCTCGTCAACTCGAGCCCAGGGCTGTCTACGAGCACCGCTAATGTGGGGGCGGGGGCAGCAGCAGGAGCAGCTCTGGGGCAGGGTTCGGGCACGCGGGGCACTTGTGGCTCTTGCGGCTCGCGGGGCGCTTCGAGTTCTCGAGGCGCGTGTCGTTCTGGGCTGTCAAACCGCCAAAATGAATCGTCAGTATCCTCAGACGTAGACAAGGCGCTTGTATCCACCGAAATTTCCCCCATAATACTGTCAAAGTCTTGAGGTGGCTCATTCATGAAATACCAGCTCAGGGATTCGCCTCGGCCCTGCATATTGGCCTTTTTGATAAAGTCTGGCAGTTTCCATCCGTAACGGCCGCTATCGGGTGGGCCTTGTTCCCACATTCGGCTTTTAGCCATCCTTGGTTCAGGTGTTGATGCTGGCAACGGTTTTTCTTCGATCCAGACCATGGGCGCTGCGTGATGAGTGGGGTGTGTGGTTGAACAAGAGCGCGCGATGTCTTTTTGAGCGCGTGGCCATGTGCTGGAGCAGTTTTAATGTGCTGCAGCACATATTTAAGGTTCCGTGCTTTAATAGCCTCAAAACTCCCAGACTGCCTCCTCAAAGGCCCCCAGACGCTCTCCCTATCTAGGCGCAATGTCTCAACCAAATTTAAGCTTCAGATCCCTGTTCTGCACCTACCTCGCTTAGCTGCACATGCATGCATCTCAAGCAGTACATAACCCCCGTGGTAGCACCCCCCCACGTGCAAGATGAAATATTCCACTTCGGTACAGGCCCCAGATTTGTTTGAGCAGCGGCTGTTCAAACGAGTCCCCAAGCCTTTGTCCTATGACAATTTGTTTGTAGAGACGTTTGCCTCGATCCAAATCAATTGGGATGTGCTCGTACGCTCCCAAATCGTCCAACAACGCGCGAGCCCCACAAATGACGGTATAGTGGCCAAACTCGCACCTGCATACCCGCCACTTGTCAATCGCCACGAGAAATCAGCTATAGTTGGTACCGTGCAACATTGTGGCACCGAGTGGTCCATCAGGGTCTCCGCTTCGTATCAACTCGAACAGCCCAAGAGTTTAGGGTTGCATTTGGTGCCAAATAAAGTCATTGTTCCGGGCAAATTTGTGGTTACGGTGGGCTTTTGCCTATGGAACCCGGAGACTCGGCAAAAGCGAACCGACTTTAAGCGTGACAAGCTGGGCGCCACCGGATGGAGTTTCCCGAAATTTTATCCGCTTAATGGCTACGAGCTTCCCCTTCACCTGTTGAGTGATGGAATCTCGAATTTGGCAGTGTACATTCGGTTTGATCTCATGGACAACACTCTGTACCCCATCATTCAGCCAAGTCTAGATGCGGTGCAAAAGCTGGGGGCAAGTGATTCGAGTCTTTTGATAGAGTGGGACACAAAACAAGACTCATATGTGACATGCCCTGTATTTGAATTCGCAGGTGGTTTGTTTCGACTCTTGTACTCGTATTCACCGCCCATGTTTATGGTACAGCGGCTGCCAGGCGGTAGCGTGCCAATCAGTCTGAAAGTTTCAATTCTGACTTCGCGCAAAGTCTACAGCTTCTCGCACGAGTACCTGCCTGGCTTCAATGATTTCGGGATCGTGGGGTCGTCGCTAGGCAAGCGCAGTAACTTTGTCGTGCGCTTGCAAAACTCAATTGCAGAGGAACCGCCAGTTTTTCGTGCTGTGGCTTCTCACAGAAGTGAGGTTCTACCCGCGTATGGTCAGACATGAGCTGCATGATGCTACGTATTGGCTACGGATTGAGGCTAGTATAGATTAACTTATTCACGACGAGGGGGTTATAGCAGTGCTTGTTGCTATGTACCGCGAAAATGACTTTGGAAACTTGACACGGTACTTGGCAAATCGCACGTGTCTGTCCTCCCATGTTTCATTCAAAGGAACCTGCCTTACATCCAGTACTAACCTGATCCTACGGCGAGCCACTGGCACCTCCGGTTGCACTCGTCTAAAGCCATCGAGCCAGTGAACGCTGGGCTGCTGTAGGTTATACTGCTTGCTCGCTTCTTTCCAGCATCTATAGTATTGAGCAGCGGCAATGGGCGCGAGTGCGGCGCTCTGAAGCGTGTCCCATAGCGTGCAGTTGGCAGCCATTGATATAGCTGCCATTGCAATCTCTCGAGACCGTAGCGTGACTTTCTGAGCAATTCTCTACGCGAAACTGCTGGATGCTGCCATCGCAAACTCATCGTCCTTTTTCTCGTTGGCGTAACAATTTTGCCACCCATCGGCACGAGAGAAATTATTCACAAACTCGCGGTCTTCCTTTGGGGCCGGTTCAATCAGCTCGTAGACATTCTCCACTGTGCGGAGCTCAGTAGCCGCCATCAAAACTTGTATATTAGAGGTGGGCTCGTACAGACATACAGGTAGTCTCTCAGCACCCTTGAGGGCTTTGAGAATTTCCTGGTCGGAGGAGCTGGTCTCTAGCCACGTGCTGTGCGCCAGAATAAAGTGGTTCAGCAGTTGGGGATGTGGGCCCGTCAACAGTGGGTCGGAGCTGAGACGAGAAAGCACATCAGTCACAGAGAGCGGTTCGTAGCCCAAGTCAGAATAGGAGATACCCTTGTCGAACCACAAGAGTTGAGGGTCGTTGCCCCACTTCCAGAGACCTCCTGCAATGTTGACGAGCTGATCATACACGACCGTGCTTCGGTTGCCAGCAAGGATTGTTGCAGACCTCTAAGGCCAAGCCCAAGGCCCTTTGACTCGGCGCCGGACAGATTCTAGGTGAGACCAGTTTGAGTATTGCTCCAAAGTTGAAAGATCAAGGGGAGCCGGTCGTTGTTGCCGGTGCAGTAGGTGTTCCTCCCTGGTAAAGCCTTGACGTTCTTCGAAGTACTTTTTGTAGGAACTTTTGGGATTGTCTTTCCATGCGGTAAAATGAGAGGGTTGTAGCATAGACAGGAAATGCGGCTAAAATCTCGTCCAAGCCAAACTATTAGTGCAGATTCTATAGAGTCGCCTGCAAACCTCGGCATACCGAAGATAGTTCTCTGGTAGTGGCTCTGTGTAGCTGAAAATTTTGAACAAGATGTGCTCGGGTAGCGTGAGGAGACTGCTGCTTGTTTGCATGCATACAGGGTACATGCTGGATTCACAGCTGCTTGAGCTATACTCTACCCTTAAAGTTTGAACTCTAATGTGAGTCCCGTGAATGGGGCCGCAGTGCCGTCCAGTCTGGGCGCTCTTGATTAGGTTCTCGCTAGAGCAAGAAACAGAATCAATAGAACTGTTAGCTATCATAAATATGGTGTAGCTACTAATGATAATCTCCAGTTGACTCGCTGCGTGTGATATATCCCTGGTCGTGGCGAGCAGCTTGAGCGGCGAACAAGAAATCCATTTCGTCTCTAACGGCCTCTTCATCGATTGGCTGGCAATTCGCCACTTCTGGATTCATCTTAATCACGATACCACGCACGAGGTGGGGGATCCACACTGATCCGCGGGGCGTAGCTAGATTCTCTGCTCGGGCTCTGGTGAGGACTCGTCCTCTGGGCCAGCTGAATGGGTGCCTGTCCGGGCTGTCTTTAACATGTTCAGCAGAGCTTGGACTAGCCGAGGGACTCTTCAAATCCGACTGGGTTCCTGGGGCGTCCAACTACCGAGACGAGACGCGTGCAGGCAAAGGAGGTCGACCAGTCTCGGGGTCTACAGTCGGCTCAGGGGATGCTCTTGCAGACTTAGCCATGCTGTGGTTGGGTGAAATAGCAGAGTCTGTGCTTGAAAATCTATGTCAAACACAACATTCCTCGCCTGCAGGTGGTGGGATTGTCATATACGCGCCGCGTTAATATCGTGGCCTTTTTGCCTGCAGTCAGGGGTAGAGTAGATTCAATCAAGCGCGCGTTGGCTATAAAAAATTCTTCTTTGCAAGCAAATGACATGAGCGTTTTTGACGTTGCGCTCCATGCCCATGCATGGGCTGCATATAGGTGCATGCGCCGGCCGGTAAATACACAGATGATGTAGTGCCCTTAAATCAATCAGATGATCTTAAAAGCTATACACGCCTAAAGCATTTTACAGGCAAATTACGCGTATTTAATCCAATTTCTATTAAGGCCGCGCGACGCCTGAGCCACTGCTATCTTAAAATGTGAGAGCCAAAAATTGTGGTAGCGGTATTGATAATTTGCTAGTCAGCTCTGCTCAGAAATCGGACAATCCTCGTTGCTACCACTTGACCTTCGTCGACCATCTTCCTCCTTCTCATCCCAGTATTTAAAGGTCCTCCTCACTGTGTGGCAACGCAGCTGAGCCCTATGCTCCTTTGTTTTGCGAACCACACGGTTACGGAAAATATAGGCCGGTAGTCTGAGCGCTGTACAAGGAAATCCAAGCCCGGCGATAAAGCTAAGGGGTTGTGCGCAAACCTGCGGGGCTGCACCGCTAAGATCTCGTCCCAATTCTTCATCTTACAAAGTTTACGAGTAATTGGTGCTAGGCTGTAACTCTGGGCTACTGCAAATGGCAGCAGCTGTTTCTTGATGACGGGGGTTGAAATCGTGAACCATGTATTTGGGTTACGCTCAATCGCCATTCGCATGAATGCAGCATTACGAGCCAATTTATCACTGACCCTCATCACAATCATCCTTTAGGGCACATAAGTTCAGTAGAAATTCCTCATTTGTATTCAACTCTTGGTCGGTAATTTTCTGGGCATCTCATCCGCATGTCAGGGGGCTTCTCCAATGGTTAAGTATGAAATTTGCATCAGCGAGTCCATAATTACGCGACTTGCTCAAGTAGCTGGGGTTCACAAAATATTCGTGCTTCGGGGTTGTTCAAAAGCTCGTGCTCTGGCAGCCTGTTTTTGATACTCTTGAGCAGGAAACCGCGGCTCTCAAAGGCAGCATAGGGCTGGTAGGTTAGCGGCACTTTGATTGCTAGCTCAATGACTCGGCAACTTGTGACTTAATTCTCAAGCGGTAGCGACCACTCACCAGAATAGCTTCGTGTATGGGCTCCAGGCCTGAAAATCAGTGGGGTCGCACTTTGCGTCCCACAGAATGCCCAGCTAAGAGCCAAGTCTGCTTCCTGATTTAGCCACAATTGGCGGTCAAGGGAACTTATAGATCTTAGCGTTGCAACCAAGTGGTGGTACGTCTTGGGCACTCCAACCACATTGAACCTGGCCCACGTGGAATCCGTGGTGACCGCTGCCATCCATGCTCAAGACACCGCAGAGGCTGCCAGCAGCGTAGGCATATCGCTAAAGTATAGGTGGTACATTTAAAAGTCTAATAACTTATCGGTGGCGGGGTTTGTGATTTTAAGGTTCTCAACCCCGAACGGGTGGGCGAGGGCTGAAGGGGACGTGGAGGCTGTTGTATAGACTGTGATAGTCGCCGCATGAGTATTTGCCCATGCTTTGCAGCGCATTTGTGGGGCAGCTGAAGTACCTTAGCCGTCGGGCAGATTCTCTGCTGTGATTTGCGTACGATGTGAGTAGTCGCACGACGGTAATTACAGAGTTTCAAGATGACCAATGCTGAAGTTATGGATCTAAAACATCCATCACTCAATTTTTTGATATTGAAGTTTTACCTATCGGGTTGCTAGGGCAACTAAGTAAAACGCCAATTTAGGCAAGCGGTAGCGATAGCGACAGACTCAGAGTGGCGGTGTTTCTGAGAATTTTGGCTTTAAATTTAAGATATTTTCTCAATTTGGCATACAATGGCTTGAGCACATAAAAGCTCACCTCAAACCTAAACGGTTGAGCTACTATATGTATACTCTATTTGTTCTGTCTGTTTAAAGAGTCATGACTTCCCGAACTACCGGCATTGACACGCAATCTCTCGATTTTGGAGAGTCGCGGCCGTCACTAGTGCGGCGAGTTACCGATTTCGACGAAGATGAGCCGGCAGAGGCCTTTGAGTTTCCCGAGGGTGGTGTTACCGCGTGGCTCGTGGTTTTTGGGAGCTGGTGTGGGATGCTCTCGACATTTGGAGTATCAAACAGTTTTGGCACAATCCAATACGAATCATCGCACAATCAATTGCAAAGTTACACCGAGTCTGAGATCTCTTGGATCTTTAGCATTTGGCTATGGCTGTGCTGTTCATGCAGCGTACAAGTGGGTCCAATTTTTGATGCCTATGGAGCATTGCCGCTACTTATTCCCGGCAGTATTCTTACTGTGATATCTTTGATGGCTCTGAGCGTATGCGAAAAGTACTGGCATTTCATCATTGGGTTTAGCATCCCCGGAGGTATTGCCGCCTCGTTGATGTATAACCCGTGCATCACTGCTGTAGCCCACTGGTTTAAGGAACGCAGAGCTCTGGCCACAGGTATAGCCGCGTCGGGTGGTGCAGTTGGCGGTATTATGTTTCCTCTCACAATCAACAAGATAATTAGCGGTAATATGGGCTTTGCATGGGCCATTCGCATTACCGCTTTTGTAATTTCCTTTCTGCTATTGCTGTGTGTGCTATTTACAAAGGACAGACATAAAGAGTAGTCCAAGTTTACATCAAAAGCGGTGGCAAGTTTTGCAATGTTCCGCGAGGTGCGATATTGCTGCTGCGTGGTTGCGATCTTTTTGTGTGAATGGGCTATATTTGTGCCACTCAATTATCTTGTGACATTTGCGGTAGCCAATGGTATGAGCCAGCACTTTGGCAATGTGTTGTTGGCCTACTTTAGCACTGCCTCAATTTTCGGCAGGGCGCTGTCAGGTTTATTGGCAGACCATGTGGGCGCGTTCAAGGTCATGAGTATAACCACCATAATGTGTTCGGTGGCCTGCCTAGCAATTTGGATTCCAGCAGGCCACACTTCGCGGGGTCTCACTGCCTTTGTTGTGTTGTTTGGTTTCTTTAGTGGAAGCACGATCTCATTGACTCCGGTGTGTGTTTCGCGTATTTCTAGTACTTATGAGTACGGAAAGCGCTATGGAACATGCTACCTTATTTCGAGTTTTGCCGCATTGACCGGTCTGCCCATCAGTGGACGCCTCGAGGAGCATAATTACTTGGGGATGATGATCTTTTGCGGTGTATGCTATGGAGCAGCGGCGATCATGTTCCAATGTAGCCGCTTAGCTGGGAATATACATTTTTGGTAGCGGACGCTCTGTTAGGTTATGGGGTGATGAGGTCCCTGCCCGAGCGCGAGCCCGCCCACAACTACCATCATTTATAATTACACAACTGACGATAAACATACACGAATACATTTGCAACATTGTTGGCATTGCCTTGTCCCCTCTCCTTGGAGCACTCCCTGACAGGAATGTGTCCTGTCACAAATTCAGGTCGGCGCATGCAGGGCACTTGCACTTGCCCCACTTGACTTTCGGCCCACCAATGCCCTGGTCGTGGGAGCCGCTGGATGTTTTTACCAATATGTACCAAAACAAAGATCTCGGCCTAATTTTGCACCGACTGAGGTACGACAAGTTGCAGTTTTTAAAAGAGGTTGTAGCGGTGCTCGAGGTGCAAGTATTCTGGCGCGACAAGTACTGCCAGCGCAATATCTGCCCAAGAGGGGTTAATTGCCGAGGAGCTGGGTTTTGCGGTGCCCAGACGCGACAACTCCTTTCATAAAATGCTCGAAGATTGGGCTACAGAGCTGCGCCGAAATGTCAAGAGAAAGAGGAGAGCACTCGGCCAGAACCATAAGTATTTGCGGCAACAAAACAATCCGCGCCTTAAAGGGTTCCAAGCTATCGCGCGAGACCTTGAGCGGTACGAGCACAACCCCGCCCAGTTTGTTCGCTTGTACAAGGTCGCTCCCGCAGTTTTCAGCTCTTGTTGGGAGTGGCTAAGGGTTAATTCATTTGCTAGAGATAGCAATTGCTCGAGAAATGATTGCCATGTACTTGATGGTAGCGGGTGGAGTGTCGCGTAGGGATACATGCGCGGCTTCCTCGTGGTTCCAAAACTGTAATTGAGGCAGTCCGCGAGATTTCCGTGGCTTTAGGTCCTCCTGGGCAACTCAAGGCCAGGCTGCATGAGCTCTTGAGGCGGTACGCCTTGGCTTGAGACAACCTGAAAAAATGCAGCCTAAATCACCAGAATCATCTCGCTCGGGCCCAGATTTCTCAGGTCACATGGCTGCACCCAAATATGAGCAACCGTTATCCAAGTGTTGCCAAAATGTTCGAGCTAGCAGAGGAGCCTCACAGCTAGGCAAGTCAATGATTGGTTCCATCGGTCACGCTATAGAATCAAGTGCAACAAGACCAAGAAGGAGTTTAGAGGCCGGTGTCCCTGCTGTGGGGAGGCCAAAGTGTAGCTAGAAATTTCTTTATTGTCGTATCAAGTGTGCAGGCATGCAAATGCTGTATCGCTCTCTTTCAAACTCGCTGAAACTCCTACTGCGTACGCATTCACAGTATCATCTTTCAAAAAAGCCTAGACAACCCTTTTTCAAAACCCTAGTAATCATGAAGCCTCCCGGGGTAGAGGAGGAAGGTGCACCTCCTGGGGCTCCGCCGCCACCACTGCCGCCGCCCATGGCGTCAATGCCCCCTCCACCATCTGGAAATGTACCGCCGCCGCCACCAAGCGCGCCCCCTCAGCCTGATGCGCCGCCTCCAGCTGTGTCGAGGCTCGATCGGCTTAAAGCCCAAAGACGAGCGAAAAAGTGCCGCACAAAACCTGTTCGCAAGCGTTTGGGACTACAGCACCTTCGAAAAGTCTTGAGCTCACATTCTGATATGGCTAAACGCCAAGCAAATACCGATAAAGTGTCTTATTTGGGTGCCCTCAAATATCTGCCCTTTGCCATGTTCAAGTGGCTAGAGAATATACCACAGCCATGGGAGGCCGAAAAGGAGGTCAAGATCTTGTATCATACTACTGGAGCTCTTACAATTGTTGATCAAACGCCTCAAGTTTGTGCCCCTGTTTACTTTGCCCAATGGGGCGCTGCCTGGACGCAAATGCAGCGGGAAAAACGCGATCGCAAGCATTTTCGCAGGCTCAAACTACCTGTTTTTGATGATGATGAGGAGTTTGTCAAGCCCGAAGAGCTCGAAAGCGCAGAGCCCATGGCCGCGCTGCAAAAGCCGCTTCCTCGCCATTGGGCAATGACTGCCCAAGAAATGAAGGAGCTTCAGGACCGGGCTGCGCCGCTTGTCAAACAAAAAACTTCGTTTCTGTTCAACCAAGAGGCATTCACCACTGCCAAGGCCGTAAACACCTCATTGCCTCAAGGACCATTTTTCCAGCACAAGGACATTGATCAAGATATCACCGAGTTCACATCAAGTGACAAGACCATTTTTAGAGGCCAGATCAAGCCCGAGATGCAGGCTGCGTTCCCATTTTTGTACAATGATTATGTCCAGGGCGTAGTGCCTCAGAGGGCAGAGCCGCTCGCTCAAAAGGGTCGAGTCAACCCACTACCAAAGAAAACGAGTGGTGGGCTAGTTTATGAAGAGACCATGCCATTTTTGTCTGATATCCAGGTGCCTGCCAAACTTGATCCTCGTGCGCCTGCCCCTTTTAATTCGCTGAGCGGTAAGGCGGTGCGGCCCCAGGATGTGAACCTGGTGAGCTGGTATAAGGCACGGCCGGACCGTGGCCTCAGGCAAAAGACTAGAAACAGCTACAACAACTTGCTCAAGGTGGCTACCAAGCGCGCGCTGCACAAGCACCGGCACACAAGCGAGCGCCGCAGGCTGCTCCACAGCCTGGCCACGACGAAATTCTTTGCTTCCGCATCGGTGGACTGGCTTGAGGCGGGCCTTCAGCTAGTGCGCCAGGGCTTCACGGCCCTGCAGCTGCTCATCCACAAGCGCGCGCTCACATTTTTGCATCTGGACCACAACTTTAATCTCAAGCCCACCAAATCGCTCACCACTAAGGAGCGCAAGCGGTCGCGGTTTGGTCACTCGTTCCACTTGGTGCGCGAGCTGCTCAAGTTGATCAAGCTTGTGTGTGATGTGCACTGTGCATTCCGCATGGGCCAGTGCGATGCATTCGAATTGGCGGATGCCCTCCAGTACATCTTCAACCACGTGGGCCAGTTGACGGGGCTTTATCGCTACAAATACAAGGTGATGCACCAGATTCGGCAGTGCAAAAACATCAAGCACCTAATTTATGAGGAGTTCAACAAAGACCTTAAAAAGGGACCCGGCGTGGGTGTGTGGCAGCCGAGCTGGCGGGTGTGGCTATTTTGGCTGCGAGGCATGATCCCGCTGCTCGAGCGGTACCTGGGCAACTTGTTGCTGCGGCAGTTTGAGGGCCGTGAAAAGAAGCCTGTGCACACCATCACCAAGCAGCGCATTGATAGCTCGTACGACATTGAACTGCGCGCCCAAGTCCTCAGCGAGATTCTCGATATGATGCCCCAGGAGCTCAGGGCTAGCAAGACTAAGGTCATTATGGCCCATTTGAGCGAGGCCTGGCGCTGCTGGAAGGCCAATTTGCCCTGGGAGGTCCAGGGTATGCCCCATCAAGTTACTTCGGTGATTGAGCGCTACGTCAAGATGAAGGCAGACAATTATGTTCAGGGCACTTATCAGCAGCGCGCACGGCTGGCCGCGGGCCAAACTGTGGACAAGGCAGTTGCCAAAAAGAATGTGGGTCGCCTCACGCGGCTGTGGATGCGCAACGAGGAGGAGCGCCAGCGGGCCTACCTGGAGGAGCCTGTGGATGCCGACAATGCGGTGCTTTTGTACACCACCATGGCCCAGTGGCAGCACGAGCGCAAGTTTGAGCCGATTCCGTTCCCGCTCACCTACAAAAATGATCAAAAGATTCTTGTCTTGGCGCTTGAAAACTTGCGCTCCAACTACAACATGAGCCAGCGCCTCAACCAGGCCCAGCGTGAAGAGCTGGCTCTAATTGAGCAGGCCTATGACAACCCGCATGACACACTGACCCGTATCAAGAAGCAAATCCTGACCCAGCGCACGTTTGAGGACGTGGATGTGTCGCTCATGGACTATTATGCGTACAGCACCCCTGTGTATTCGGTGTCGCCGGTGGAGAAAATGGCTGATGCGTACATTGACCAGTACCTGTGGTACGAGGCAGAAAAGTGCAACTTGTTTCCCAGCTGGGTCAAGCCGGGCGATGAGCCTGCCCCCGTGCTCGCCTACAACTGGTGCGCTGGAATCAACAATCAGCCCAAAATTTGGGAAGGAATTGCGGTGCACATGACTACCGCGTACGAGCGGGTGGCCGAGAACATGGACTTGCTACTGCTCAACAAACTGCTCAAACTAGTTGTCGAGCCAGTGCTCGCCGACTACATGACGTCGCGCCTCAACGTTACGCTGCGGTTCAAGGACATGACCCACGTCCACAGCGTTGGCCTCGTGCGCGGTGTCCAATTTGGCGCATTTGTTCTCCAGTACTATGCCTTGGCCCTCGATCTGTTGGTGCTGGGTATTCCGCGCGCCCACGAGCTGGCCGCGGGGGAGTTTGTTACTGACCACCCCATTCGTGCGTTTTGCCGCTACTTTGACCGAATTTATATGCTGCTCAAGTTTAGCGACGAGGAGGCCGACGAGCTCGTGCAAGAAGCTCCTGACCGCGAGCTCAAACAACCTCAGTGCTGGCCGCGCGACGAGCGGATGCGGCTCATGCGGCGCGATGTGGCGCTCGCGTCTGGCGTCTTCAGCGAGATTGGGGGCCGTGTGCCGAAGGATATTGCCACTTTCGATTGGGAAACATCGCTCGTGAGCGTTTATGGTGAGGATAACCCCGCGCTACTCTTGACTTTTGAAGGGTTTGAGATCCGGATTGTGCCCCGCGCGCGCGAAGAGTTTTCGACACAAACAGACGCGGTGTGGGCCCTCACTAATGAGCAAACAATGGAGCGTACTGCCAAGGCTTATTTGCGGGTTTCCAAGAGCCACATTGACCTGTTTAATGCGCGCGTGCGCCAGATCCTGATGAGTTCGGGCGCTACCACGTTTACCAAAATTGTTTCGAAATGGAATACCGCTCTTTTGGGGTTCTTTGCGTACTTTAGGGAGGCCGCAGTGCACCCCGAGCTGCTGGACGTGCTTGTACGCAACGAGACGCGCGTGCAGACCAAAATCAAGATGGGCCTCAACAGCAAGATGCCCTCGAGGTTTCCGCCATGCGTTTTTTACTCTCCAAAGGAGCTCGGTGGCCTCGGTATGCTCAGTGCGTCGCACATTTTGATTCCGAGCGAGGACCTGTTTAAAAAGGGGTTGCACCATGGCGACGCAATAGTGCCCAACATTTTCCGGTACTTGGCTTCATGGGAGAGCGAGATTGAGGATTCCAAGGTTGTGTGGGCCGATTATGCCGAGAAACGCCGCGCGGCGCTCGAGGCCGGCCGCCGTGTGTCTCTCGAGGACCTCGAAGAAAGTTGGGACCGTGGGTTGCCGCGCATTAATACCCTTTTCCAAAAGAATCGCAGTACTTTGGCCTATGACAAGGGTTACCGCGCCCGCAAGGAGTACAAACGTTATCATATTCCGCGCTATGATGCCTATTATTGGGTGAGTACTCGCCACGATGGGCAACTGTGGAACCTCAATGCGTACCGCAGCGATATGATTCAGGCATTGGGCGGCGTTGAGACAATTTTGGAGCACTCGCTTTTCAAGGCCACTGGCTTTTCGAGCTGGGAGGGCCTATTCTGGGAGGGCGGTACTGAGGACCAGCTCAAGGTCAAAAAGCTCACCAATGCGCAGCGCAGCGGTCTTTCCCAAATTCCTAACCGTCGGTTCACGCTATGGTGGTCGCCAACAATCAACAGAGCCAATGTCTACGTGGGCTTTTTGGTACAGCTCGAGCTGACCGGCATTTTTTTGCATGGCAAAATTCCCACGCTCAAGATTTCGTATGTGCAGATATTCCGTGCCCACTTGTGGCAAAAGATCCACGAGTCGCTCGTGCTCGACTGCTGCCAGGTGCTGGACCGCGAGATGGAGGCCCTTGGTTTGGCAGAGGTCAAGAAGCTGTTGACGCACCCGCGCAAGAGTTACCGCATGACTTCTTCAGCAGCAGATGTGCAGCTCGATGCCGCGTACCGCTGGAATGTCTCGAAACCCTCGCTGCTCAACGATGCAGAAGACTCATACGAGTTCACCACTGCCAGCAGCTTTTTTATCGATGTACAACTGCGGTTTGGCGATTTTGATGCTCACGACGTTACACGCTACGCGCGGGCCAAATTCTTGGACTATACCTCAGACGGAGTCTCGAGTTATCCCTGCCCATGCGGCGTGATGGTGGTGTTTGACCTTGCCTACAACACGTTTGATGCCTATGGCAACTGGATTCCAGGCCTTAAAAAGCTGCTAAGGGTAGCGCTCACCAAGATCCTCAAGGCCAATCCTGCCCTCAATGTGCTGCGCGAGCGCGTACGCAAGGCCCTCAGCCTCTACCAGGCCCAGCCCACTGAGGCACTCACCAGCAGCGGCTTTTCGGCCACGGGATGGTTTGTGGATGATTCGATGGTATACCGCACGAAAAACTACAAGACAATTAATGGTAATTATGCCGCAAAGCCCGTCAACGGGTGCGTGTTTGTGCTTGATCCTAGCAACGGCCAGCTGTTTTTGTCGCTTGTGCCTGCTAGCGTGTGGAGCGGTCAAAAGAAGCTCAATGCCTTGGCCAAATGGAAGACTGCCGAGGTTGTATCACAGCTGCTTGCCAACCAGCAACCTAGCCACATTGTGATCACTTCAAAAGGTCTTATGGACCCGTTGCAGGTGCACCTGCTCGACTACCCCAATGTGCAAATTAAGCCGAGCGAGATGGCTCTGCCGTTTAGAGGGATCCTCAGCCACCCCAAACTTGCTGCGATTGTCGATGGCGCATCTGCTGTCAAGCTGGAAATGTTCAACATGTACGACGACTGGACCCAGACTGTTTCACCCACCACTGCGTTTTCGCGTTTAATTCTAATTTTGCGTGGCCTCAAGGTGTTCCCTGAAAAGACTTGGGCGCTTTTGACCGGCACAACTGTAGAGCACCACCTGTGGCCAACCCTCACTGCGGCCGAGTGGATCCGCGTCGAGACCGAGCTGAGCGACCTGGTTTTGGATGATTTCGGTCGCAGAAACAATGTCAATGTGCAGTCACTGACCCAGGTAGAGATCCGCGACATTATTCTTGGCCAAAAGATCGAGATTACGCCGCGCGACGAGCAGCCCGCTGATGGCACAGCCATTGCGCCGCCGCAGCTCACTACGACCACCAATGCTCAGGGCGAAACAATGCAGGTCGTCACAACTACAAACTATGAGCAGAAAGAGTTTACCAGCAGGTCTAGCTGGCGCAAGCGTGCCATTGAGGCCACGCAGCTACCGCAGCGGTTTGCCAATTTGCAGGTTGTGTCACCGCTTGAAGATGCCGAGACGTTCGTGTTTCCGCGCAATGTCCTGCGCAATTTTGTTTATGCGTGCGATACGCGCGTCCAGGTTGTGTGCTACATGTTTGGCGTCAAGACCCAAAACGCCCTGGTCAAGGAGGTGCGCTCCCTCGTGTTTGTGCCGCAGCTGGGCAGCCCTACCACATGGAAGCTGCCTAATGTAGTGCCTGAGGTCGAGGGTATGGAGCTTTTCGGTGTGCTGCACACCCAAACTACCGTTAACGACGCCATGTCGCCGCACGACCTGACCCGCATTGCCGAGCTTGGTCTGCCGCCGCTCGTCGTTTCAGCTTGTTTGACCCCGGGTAACATTACGCTTGTGGCCTTTAAGGCTCTAGAAGCAGGTCTTGAATGGGGCGCCGCGAACCGCGACCTCATCTCGGAGGCCCCTGAGGGTTATAGCCGCAACCTTTCTACCAAGGCCCAGATTGTAATTTCTGATCGGTTCAAGGGCACAATGCGCGTACCCAAAGATGAGCTATGGAACTACAGCTTTTTGGGCGCCATTTGGACGCCGCGGATCCCCTACAGCCTGCGGCTCGGTCTGCCGCTGGGGTTCTACCATGACCTGCACCGGCCCATGCATTTTACTTTAGGCCAGTCTGTGGTCGAGGAGGTATAATTTAATTATTTAAAAACATTCCAATGTTTCCTGCGGTGGGCCAAACGTGGCGCAGCAATCTAGCGGGCCATGTGGGGCGCCGCTCAGCGGGTCAGACGAGCGGGCCTGTGGTGGGCCCAGTTATAAAAAGGGTACCTTTTCTACTGGGTAGGCATGCTTATTTTTGCGAAGTTTTTGTTCAAGCCGCGCTTGTTTGTGCACCTTATGCTGCTAACCACCCTCGTGCTCATGGCCTTCTTGCTGGCTTCTTGTACGAGCCAGGGCCTGAGCAGCATGAATTTGGTGAGCTCTGGCTCGAACTCAAGCCCAAGCTCAAACTCCACTGTGACTGTAGGATACTTTGGTATTTGTGAGGATAATGTGTGCACCACCGTCAAGTGGAGTGGTACTAATTCGAGCACCTCGGCTGTAGCAGAGTTCCGCGACCACAGTATCCGTCCCTATTTTGTTTGCCTTGGTCTGGGTGTGGGCCTTGTAGCATACATTATGGTATGTGTGACTTCGTGCATGCAGCGCAAGGTAGTGATTGCCCCTCTGGCCCTTGGCGGTTTGGGGCTGTGGCTGTTTGTGATGGTAATTGCTGCTGTTTGGCAAGAGGTTGCAGTTCACGCTGCCGTTTTGTTTTTGGCCGTTGAGCGCGGCGCTTCGGCGTCGGGCGCGGTATGGAGTTGTGTGGGCTTGTTGACGGTTGCGGGTATTGTGCTGGCTACCGAGCGCTCAAGCACTGACAATTGCTCAGAGATCACTTAAGTATGAATTATACAAGAACATATTAGACAGATAATAATTAGGCCAATCATGGCGGGCCAAGCTAAGCTTGAAAACGGATAGCTTATGCAGCCAGGGGCCCTCGAGAGCACTTTGCGCACAGCAGACGGTTGATTTGAGGTCAAAGTATGAATTAAATAAAGAACGTATCAAATGAATAAATAAATAGGCCGGGGACACCCCCGGGCTTGGCAAAAACGGGCACCCCCGCTAGAGCACCCAGCACTCACGGGAACTGGAAAGCCTCGACGCCCTTCTTTTCCTTTTTCTTGCGCTTGCCCCTCAACAAACTCTCCAGCCTAAAGCTCGAGTCGGCCAAGGTACTGGTACTGCCAGCCGACGACACCGGCTCGAGCACCTCCTCCTCGACAATGGGGAACGGGTCGGCAAACGAGGTACGGAACGAGACACTCGACTGGTCGGCGAGCGAGTGGTTAAGAATTAGCGAGACCTTTTTGTCGTACAAATGCGGCGGGTCCAAATCGGAGAACGCAGACTGGCCACTGGGCTTGCGCGAGTGGACCCACGACGTTAGCGAGTTTTGCTTGCGGTGGTTAAAAAAAGTATCCAAATCGTCCAACGCGCTGAGCATGCGGTCCATGCTGCGGAAACTCTCGACCCGGTGCAGCTCGGGCACTTCCTCCTCACCTTCAAACTGAAAGTCGACTGCCTCGGACTCGTTGCAGGTGTAAAAGACAGAATGCACATTGTTGCGGGCCACGGTCGCCTGAATAGCCGGCTTGGGCACGCTCCATCCACTTTCTTCGGGGATCCCAAACAGCGTGGCGGTGCGCTCGTACTCCTTGATGAGGGTGCGCGACCCAAGCGACATGCGCAGAATGTGCTTGTCCATCTGGCCGGCTACGAGCGAGGAAGCCTCGTCCAGCACTTCGAGGGCCTGCTCGACCAGGTCAGTCTGAAGTAAGCGCAGCAACGGCGACACAATATCGGCGCCAACACCGCGGATCCGGTTATCGCTGAGATCGATTGAGGGCAGCAGCAATTTAAGGATACCAAGCACCTCGACGCGCACCCACTCGTATTTGTTGGACAACAACCCCATAAACAGCATTAGCACGGCATACAAGTCGCTGCCAAAGTCGCAGAGAGCATTGACGTACTGGGACAAAAAGTCGCGCTTGCTGCGGAACCGGGCGCGCGAAAAGCTGTGCAAAATGCGCTCAAACGAATTGAGGCTGTGCACGCGTGCCAGCTCCTCGAGAGTTACTGCATAGGCATTTGCCCGCTCGAGGTCGCCCACCTCGAGGGTGTGGAGGAACGTGGGCAAAAAGGCCGCAAATGTCTGGCCCAGCCAGTGCTGGTCAACCAAAATATTGTTGTGGTGGACACACAGCGCGCACAACAAATCCAGACTCAGGTCCATGGCGTTGGACGACCGCAGGCCAAGCAGCACCAAGTTTTGCACGCCCTGGAAATCGCCCTCCCACCGCTGCGGGAAATGGTTCCAAAGCACCTCCACGCTCGACTCTGACCAGTCAAACTTTTGCAGTATTTTGGACATGACGCTGAGGCACTCAATGTACTCGCGCTCCTTGGTGGTGCCGAGCGCTGCCACTGTTCCCCAAAACAGTTGAGGGTAAGTCTCGGGGGTCCGATCGACAATGGCGTTAATGGTCATGAGGATCTGGATACTGAACCCCTGAATATCGGCGGCGTCCTCGCTGATGGTCGTGCTAAGGCGCGCCAACATATCGGCCAGCATACTCTTGTCTGCGTCGACGAGCACGCACCTGAAAACCTGGAACGAGCGGCAAGCAATGTGCCGAATGGGGCACGTGGTTGCCCACTTGATTGCTTCGCGCGACCAAGCTTCGTCAATGCCCAGGGCACCGGTGATGGTGGCAATCAGTTTGCGCATGTTTTCGGGCGTGGTAACGTTGCCGGCCGACCGGCTTGTCAAGTTCATATCGTCATAATACCATTTAAGCGGCACAAGCGACTTGACCAGCGCCTCAGTCTGGGCGCTGCCGCCCTCGGAGAACATGGCCAGCATGTGGTGGGCGAGCTCCACGGCCTTTTCCTGGACAAGCGGCACAAAATAGTCGGTAAGGACCAAACAAACGTGCAAAATACGGGCGATGGCAGGCCTCAGCAACTCCTTGGCATCGGTCAAGTCGACCAAAAACACCAGGGCCAGGTGCCCGTAGCTCAGCTGGGGCAAGTTTTGGCTTGGCAAGTTGAGCGCGCGATCGCATGCGGTGGCAATACTGACGCCGTCAAACTCGGCAAAATCAAGCGGTTTGGGGGTCTGGGAAATCAGCCACTGCGGCTCAAAGTACCCGAGCAACGTATCGACCAGAAAGTGCTCGACGGGGCTACCGCTCAAAAACAGCAAAATGCGGCGGGCGAAAATGATGACGCCCGGCGAGCGCGTAACCAAACATATGCGAAACAAAAACTCGAGCACCACTTTTGTGTTGTCGTTGAGACATAGCGCGATCCACAGCGCCTCCATCTCGTGCTGCATGTCGCTAAACTCGAGGGTCAGGCCAAACAGCGAGCACAGCACTGCGGCGTCGTCGAGCGAGGCAAACTTGATGTTTTGGATCCACGGCAAAATCGCGCTCAAAATGTCGCGGCGCGCGTCGCAGACCTGGAACGCGTGGGCCAAGCACGAAAAGATCGAGGGCGTTAGCTCGGGCAGCGCGCTGGCCAGCACAGCGCTCACCCTAAAGATCTCGCGCTTGAACACGGGCGGCGTGCGCGACCGGATACGCGTTTGATACACGTCGAAATCGTTGCGGCCATAGCACTTCTTTTCGACCAACGAAATCAACTCGAGCGCCTGCGACCGGATCTCGAGGTCGTCGCTGCCGACCCTAAACATGCCGAGCGCCAGCAGCTCGGGCGCCAGCGTGGGCGTGACCTGGCGCATGGCGGCCACCAGCCCCAAAAAGTGCGCGCGCGATTGGTAGGCCCGGTACACCGTGTCGGTTGCTAGAGTATTGTGCTTGACCAAGTTTTCCACCGCTAACTTTGCAATCTCGGGCAGCGGCCCCACACAATTTTGGATCCAAAGACCAACCGCTTGCTGGTCGCACTCGGGGCCCACAAGGCACGCCAAGGCCTTGTTGATTGAATAGTCTGCCTTGCGCTTGTCAAACTCGAGTGACGCAAGCACGATATTTTGGTCGTGGGTTGCCCGAGTCAGGGCAGCGCGCTTGACTGCAGCCTCGCGCTCGAGCGCCATGGCCGCGTTGCGCCCGTACACGCTCCACTTTTCGATCGTGGCAAAGTACCGCTTCTTTTCGCTCACGCTCCAAATCATGCTGCTCATGCTCACAAGCTCGCAAAAGTACCGCGGGTCAGGGTTGGTGATTGCGTCCAAAATGCTCCGCAGCTCAGAGGCAACCTTGGGGTCGCTGTTGTCGAGCAGGTGCGCCGTGTTGCACAAAATCTGTAGGCAGTAGGTGGTGCTGCGCTGGCCCCATTTGCCCAGAAACGGGTGAATGCATTGAAGTAGCGTGAGGTAGGTGTTTTCATTGACGCAGCTGAGGCCCACAATCACCGCGTCGTACACGCTGTGATTCTGCGAGGCAAGCAGCGGTAAACAAATGCGGAAAACGCTGCGAGCAGAGGTTATGCGCTGGTGGTGCAGCGTCAATTTGGTGGCACTTTTTTTGCGGTTGTGCTGCATGGGTGGCTCAATCTCCGGCACGTACAACTTTTGCTCGTCCGTTGTTGTGAGAGTCGTGCACGCCACCACCAAATAAATGCGCCACTGTTCGACAATCATCTCGGCATGGGAGCCTTTTTGAATTTCTTGCTCCATCACCTCAAAGATGACGTCGTGCATCTGGACCAGCCGCGCGCACACCACCGAACGGCACAGGGCCATGGGCATGGGGTACCGCTCAAAGATACGCGAGATCACCTTGGGGAACAGTTTGAGCCAAATAGCAGAATCAACGCCATAATCGCTGTCTGCGAGGCGGGCGATCGAAGCCTTTTTGGACCGGAAACGCGCTAGGCGAGTACGTTCGGGCATGCTGAGCTCGGGCGGCTCGAGCGAGGCCACCTCGGTGGATTCCAAAAAATGGATCAGGCGCTCCTGCGTACCGCCAATGGCCTTGTCGAGCTCAGTCGAAAGCCACAGTATGCGCAACGCCATTTGGCGGATCGTGCGGTCCTGCGAGCACAAGAAAAACAAACCGTTACCCTCAATCTCCTCGACAGTGCTCCAAGGGGACCCCGAAATACGCTTCACCCACGTCTCGACCAGGTCAATGTACACCCTCAGCGTGCGATCAAACCGCATCGCCGGGGCGCGCGAGGTGAATACTTGGGCGTCCACACTAAACAGGTACTTTTGATAGACTCCAATAAGCGCCTGCAGGTCGCACGTCTGGGCCAGATTGTGCAGGGCCTGGGTCACCGCCCGCGACACGGCGCCGCCCGTATTCATCTGGCGACACAGCAGTTCCCAGTGCTTTTGCTGGGCCCAATAAGGCATGCTACTGATGATGGCAACCACGAGGCTCTCGAGGGTCTTGACCGGGTGCGAATGTTTTGTGAGGCCAACAAGGTAAGTCACCGAGTTTTGGCGTGAGGGCGACTCCTCGGGTGTGTGCTCGAGCTGCGTGCACAGACCCTGCAGCATGGTGGCCAAAGTGTTGCCAAACCGCTCAATCGACTCGTTAAGGCTGCCGCTAATTGTGACCTCGGGCTTGACGTACTTGGGGAGGGCAAACGAGGCAATCCGCTCGCGGGTCGGGAACTCCACGGCGCTCGCGTTGGCCAGCGAGTGAAGGCACATTGTGAATGCTTGCACAGCTATGAGTGCGCGCTCGGGCGCCAGATCGGCCGCGTTGCCTAGCAAAGGCGCCAAAATCTCGTCCAAAGTGTACTGCTGGTACGCGTGGAAAAGCGAGCACAGCGTGCTCACGCACGCGGTCTGGGCCTCGGGCTCGAGAAACTGGAATTTTTTGTGGCTAAAGAGCATGCGTTTGATTGTCTCGATCTTTTTTGTGGTGGCATTGAAGCTCTCGGTGCACCTAAAGCAGTAAACCCACACGAGTTTGGACGCATTTTCAAAAACAGCATTAAAGCGCGGGTTCCACTTCGAGTTGATCTTTTGGCGGAGGGGCCCCAGGTGCGAATCGAGTAGCGGCAAAAAATTGTCCATGAAGAACTCGCTCGGGGCAACGCACAGCGACATGACCGCCAGCTCAAATGCTGGCTGCCAGTTGCGTTTCAGTAGCAGCATCGAGTTTTGGTGGATGCTCTGGACACACTTGGCCCACAGGGGGTGGTTCATTTCTGCCGAGGCCACGGCAGCAATAGGTTCGAAAAGGGCACTCAGAACCTCGCTGTAGCGGTCCTTGAGCATTGTGGAGCTTGTGGCATCGTAAAATTTGGCAATGCTCTGCAAAAAGTTGGCGCTTTCCTCGAGGCGCTCCTCGGGGTACAATTTGAGCTGTAAATGGGCCATCGCCTGTATGAGTAGCTCGTACTTGGCCTCTTGAGTGCGTGACAGGTGCTGAGGCACTTTTTCAAGCTCATAGACGAAGCGGTCCTCGACGCTGGCAAAGTTCTTGACGCTCATATCCCCGAGCAGTTTGGACAACAATTTCCAGTTTGAGAGGCGCACAGGCGACCGCGTAATGGCCACGGGGTCGGCCGAAACCAGCTGCTTGAACACAATCTCCTCGAGCTTGGCGTAGAGGTCGTCGCCAAGCTCGGCCTGCTTGACGACCTCAATGAGCACGCGGGACAAAATATAAATACTCGCGAGGCTCTTGAGCTCCTCGCTCTCTGATTTTGACTTGCGCCAGTACATGACGCTGTCGATAACCGGCTTTGGCTTGCGGCTGGCAACGTGGCCAAGCGACACGAGGATCTTGTCAAACTGGGGGTCTTTTCCCTCGCCAAACACTGATTCAACATCGAAAAACTGGTCCTCGATTGAATTAAACTTGCGCTCGGTGTGCCGCACAAACTGGGTAAACAAAATGTGCAGCGCGTACTCGGCCGGCTTTTCTGAATGGGACGGCGGTGACCCATAGAGCTCGACGGGCTCCTCGGCCTGAACCTCAGAGGGTTTGGTGTCCGTAGTCCCTTCGAGATCTGGGATCTCAATTTGGATCATTTCCATGTCAGCGATGTGATGTGAGAGAAGAGACCTTTGAGGGGGAGGGGGGCGGATGACGGGGTGCTTAAAATGCGTGCCACAAAATAATCGACAAGGATGAGCTCCAGGGCGGACAAGCGGGCGTGGGTAATATTTGATTGGGGGAGCTGGCACGGCCAAGTTGGGGTAGACAGGGGCGGTGGTGCCGCACGAAATAAGGTTTTAGATGGAAAAGATTCTCAAGGGGTGTTACAGGCCTCTAGAGTAGCGTGTTTGCACGAATTAATTAATTATTGGTTCCCCAATTATAGGGCAAGGGTCAGCCGCATGCTCATGCAGGCGCGTCGCGTGTCTGTGGGGCGTTTTAGAGTGCATCGTCCGGAACGCAAGCCGGGAGAAGCGCGCCAGCGCTTTTTTGTGTTTATTTACTGTTGAAATGTAGCAATACTTCAGTCAGATTGGCCCTGCTGGGTTCTGCGCTTAGACCCATCAAAGCCCATCCTTGGCCCAAGTGGGGCCCAAGAGAAACAACCTCACGGCAAATGATCCCAATACAGTGGCAATTTCACGGATAATTCCGGATTAACTCGAAAATTCGCGCAAATGTCTCAGAATATCTCCGGAATTTTCTAGCCGTCCAAAAGGGTCCAAAAAGGCCTCCCCTCGAGCTTTGGGGTCGCTGATTATGCCATCAACGCGAGCTCGAAAATTCGCCTTTGACCAGCACCTTCACGACGAGTTTAGGTGGAATATCAGCCCGGCACGGCCTATTTGCCGCTACTATGCCATCACAAGCTGTCCTCGCGGCCGGCTTTGCCCCGATCGGCACATTTTGCCCCAGCACACAAACAAGATTGTTTGCCGCCATTGGCTGCGCGGTCTCTGCAAAAAGGGTGATCAGTGCGAGTTTTTACATGAATTAAATATGCGCAAGCTGCCTGAGTGCGCTGCCTACGCCAAGACGGGCGTATGTGCCCAGTACCCCGACTGCCCGTTCAAGCATGTGGATCCTGCCCTTAAAGTGCCGCTTTGCAGTGCCTATGAGCGTGGATTTTGCCGTGCAGGGCCTGCGTGCCAGAAGCGGCATGTACTGCGTGCGCTTTGTCCTCTTTATTTGACTGGGTTTTGTCCCGATGGCCCCGTGTGCCAGATGGGTCACCCGCGGTTTATTCAAATGGACGACAGCATGAGAATAGCTCCCGAGGGCGGACGCGTGCCGTGGCGTCCAAAGCGTGAGCTCAGGGAGCCCAGGGAGGCCAGGAGGGAGCGCCCCAATGAGCGCCCCAAGGATGGCCCCAACGACCGGGACCCGCGTGACTCGCACGACCGCAAACCCGCGAGCTACGACAAGAAACGTCGCCGGCGCCGGCGGTAAGCCCTGAGCCGAGCCCGCTCATACCAACAACTTGGACGCCTGCTCGGCGTCATCGCACTCGCCTCCCGACTCGACGTATGTGACAATCGCGGCCACGCGCTGGTAGTTGGCCCGAAGCGCATACTTGGTCTTGCATGTGGCGCTGATTACCCGCGAAACGTCGCGGTCCAGCGCAATCACCCCTAAATCATTAACCTTGCTTTCGAGCGACAGCACATAGTTTAGTAGCATGCGCGCCACGTACTTTGTGGCGAAATCCATCATTTGGTTGTAGATTTCAGGGTTTAGTTCATCCAGGGGCGCAACAAACTTGAGCCACGCCGCTTCAAATTGGGCGCCCCGGCTCGACTCGGGCTCGGCAGGGCTCATGAGGTAGTGGCCCTTGAATATAGTACAGCACGTAGCCAGTGCAGGCTCCAGGGTGGTGAAATGGGCACGCACTGCCGCATTAATGACGTGTTGGCACCGTTCACCAAACTTGGCAGTCTTTTCAGGACCGACGATTTTTTCGACGTAGCGCGCCGTCGTTTCGAGATCGTTGAGGTAAAGGTACACCCTGCGCTTTTGGGACAGGCGCCGCTCAATAACCTTGACCCAGTCGTATAGCACACGCACAAGAGCATCCTTGTTTGCTCCTTGAGACACGAGGGTACCCAGCACAATACTGATATCGTCCGGCATATTTGTCGTAGTTCCGATGGTGCGCTCATCCTCAAGACACTTTTCGATACATCTCCTCAAAACAAACACCGCAAACTTGGAGTATGTGGGCCGCAACACATCCTCGACCTTGGCCTTCAAGGCGCACTCCTCGAGGGTTTTTGTGGTATCCCAGCGCTCCAAAAACTCGCAGTAAAGCTCCCAGCGGTTGATCATCAGGTGTAGCTCGGCAAGCCGTTTGAGCGTTTCGTCAAAATCAATGTCGCAAGTGCCCTCAGCCGCGAACCCCAGCTGGGTCTGGAGCGCGGGATAAGTGTAGTCGCTGATCTCGCCAAGAGCAGCATTGATGCGGCGCTCGTCGTACCACGTATCAACAATCAGGCCGGCCTGCGAATCAACCTCGTTTTGAATGTACCCAATCACCTGCGGCATACGATCGCCGTAGCTGCCCTCGACGAGCCGCGAGTGCTGGTCGAGAATCGCGGCTATACTCTCGAACAGGCGCGCCATTGCAATTCCATAAAGTGAGCTATTGTCTTTTTTGCCCTCATTGAGCAAATTGCGAGACGACCCGGCAACAATACCGGCAATAAACCGCGAGTACTTTTGAATGCCCTGGTCGGCGTAATTGACCTGAGGGAGCAGTTTGAACCACCGTGTTAGTTGCGCAGTATCACGAGCAGCGCTAGCAATATCAAATTGTTTGAGGAAAAACTCGCCAAGGCCGTCGCACGCGTTCTTCAAAGTGACCTGGGGCTCCTCGGGCAGGTCCTGGCTCGGCACTGTACGCAGCGCCAGCTCCGACTCTTTGAGTGCGATGGGAATTTTTAGGGCCGTTGAGGCTGAATGAGCGGCCCGCTCCCATTGTTTTGTGTCTATAGCGTCGTTCAGGACCGCCAAAGAAGTGCGCAGCTCAAGGACCTGTTCCACGTAGAGTCGAGCCTCTTTAGCCCGTTCATACAGAGCCAAGGCTTCCTTTACCCGCGATTCCACGCCTTGTGCCGCTTGCGAGGCAAGTTCCACCGAGGAAACAACGCTATGGGCGCGCACGGCCGTCTCCCTCAGCTTGAGCCGTGTGCGCTCAAACTCGGCCGCATCGAGGCCGCGGCTTTGTGCTACAGTTAGTGTGTCGAGTTCCCTAAGTCTCTGCTCGAGCTGCTGTTTACTGGTCGCCATTATCCACGTATCGCCACAGGCACAGCCACAAGTCAGACTCACTGTCAGACTCTAATGTCGTCAATTTTGGTTTTGATCTCTGGCTCGGGCACAAACTTGCAGGCGCTCATTGATGCCAAACTACCTGTCAAACATGTTATCAGCTCGAGTGCTGAAGCCTATGGCCTCGAGAGAGCTCACAAGGCCGACATCCCCACTTCGGTCCACAGCCTGAAAAGTTATTATGCCAAGGTTTCCAAGGATAAAGAGGCCAGAGCTGCTGCTCGTGACCAGTTCAACAGCGATTTGGCCAAGATCGTGCTTGAGATCAAGCCCTCGCTCGTTGTGTGCGCCGGCTGGATGCTTATTCTCGCCCCGAGCTTTTTGAACCCGCTCAAGGCTGCTTCCACTCCCATCATCAACTTGCACCCTGCGCTGCCCGGTGCTTTCCCCGGTATTCACGCCATTGAGCGTGCATGGCAGGCCGGCCAGGATGGCACTGCCGAGTACGGTGGTCTCATGATCCACTATGTGATTGCCGAGGTGGACGAGGGTGAACCCATTGTTGTCAAGAAGCTCAAGCTCGATAAAAACGAGACTTGCGATGCTTACGAGGCGCGCGTGCACGCAGCCGAGCATGAGGCCATTGTTGAGGGTGTCCGCATTGCCCTTCCCAATTGAGGTGCTGCACCATTTCTCATGACACCCGGTTTCGCAATTGCAGGCGGCATAGTTGTGGGCGCTTTGATTGTTCTCCTTGTGCTATTACAGGTGTTGAGAGCGCTCGCGAGGAAGAAACCCGAGGAGGTCTCGCCCCAGGAGCTCACCGCAGTCTCGAGCGAGCCGCCGGCGTATGAGGAGGTGTACAAGACTGTGGGGTCGAGGATGAGTGTTGGCTCGTGAGCCTATTGGAGCATTGCCTGGTTTCGGCTAGTGAGCTAAACTTTTAGGGCCGCCAAGGGGCCGTTGGTGCTCGCCGAGCCAGAGTTATTTTATGTAGCATAATTGAATTGAATGTGAGAAGAGTGAGTTTTGGTGAAAATTCTGGTATGAATTGAGCTAATTGAGTGCCCATGTGCCGGGCAAGTGCCAAGCGACGGATCTAATTTTGAGATGTGAACCTTGAACAGATTTTACAGCTTTTATGTCCAATCCGAATTTTGACATTCTTGGGATAGTTCCCAGTGAAAAATCGCTCCCTAAAGAAATTGATATATATCCATAAAGTTCTAGTCGTTCACCATGTTAAATATTACTCCTGAGGCTTCTCCTTTTTCGGAACCACCTGCTTTACGCACAAACGCATGTCGGCAAGCTCTGAAAAGCACTTTGTTCTGAAGTCCGGGTTGGCCCTAATGCAATTTTCATAGGTGGACATTTGTTCCGAGCAGTTGGAGATGATTTTCTTGAACGAGGGAGCCTTGGACTTGACGCAGCTGGACAACACCTGCTGCTGTTTGAGGCACTTCTGAGCATCGCCGTCGCTAAGGCATTTGTAGTAGTTGAGGAACTGGTCCGGGCATGTGTCTGCAACCTCTTCCACCAGCTGCTGGTCGAGTAATAGTGACATGTGCGAGTTTAGTCCCTACTCAAACTTACTCATGCGACTCTCGATCGGCGACCAGGTCACGACCCCAAACGGGGCGCAGGCAATCCTTAGATGGACGGGGCGGATCGATGGCAAGCCAATAGAATACGCGGGCGTCGAACTGCTCAAAGGAAATGGCCTGCACTCTGGGGAGCACGAAGGGGTCAAGTATTTTGAGGTCGAGCGGCCCAACGCGGGCATTTTTGTGAGTTATTCCAAGCTTGTGAGTGCCAACGTGGTGACTCCACTCTCGAGGCTCGGTGAGACGCGGTTGCCTCAGCGTGAAACCGGCGGCGGCGACAAGGCGCGGCTGGAGGCGCTGCTCGAGGAGCGCGAGCTGAAAATCAAGGAGCTCAAGCACCAAATTGAGGAGCGCAGGGTCGAATTCCGCCAGCATTTGGCTAGTATCGAGGCAGATCGCAACCAAATGGCCGAGCACTACGAGGGCCTTTTGCGCGAGTTTAGCAACGGCGACGAGCTCGAGGGGCAGCGTGCGGCACTGGCAGCCATGCAAAATTCGCTCATGGAGGAGAATGCGCTGATCAAGGAGCAGTTGGAGGCCGAGCGAGCCAAAAAGCAGGCCAGCAGCGTTCCTCCTGACCTCGAGGGGGTCCTAAGCCAACTTACGGCTCAGCAAGAGCTGATTTCGGCCATGGAAGCGGATGTTCAGGAGCTCGACACCCTCAGAGCTCAAAATGAACAGCTCAAGGCTGCCAACGAGGTGCTCGAATCGCAGTGTGCCGAGATGGAGGCGAGCCTCAACGAGGTGGCCTCGCTCAAGGACTCGCTCGAGGACCTGTCGCTTGGGCCCGTCCCTGACGCGTCACTCAAAAAGGAAGTGGACGAGCTTCGACAAAAATCCAAGCAGGATGCCGCAGAAATTGCCGACTTGAGGCAGCAGGTCGAGGATGCCAAGAAGGAGGCCAAAAAACCTGCTGCGGCACCCGCGGCGCCCGCTGCCCCCTCTGCAGAAACAGAAAAACAAATTGCCGACCTCACGGCAGCTGTGGCGGCCCAGAAACGGCGCGCAGACAAGGCTACGGCCGACGCCCAAATGGCCCAAAAGGATGCTCAAATGTACTTCAAGATGAGCGACCCTGACGCATTTGAGGCAAACAAGGCTCGCATCAAGGAGCTCGAGGCTCAAGTGCAAAAGTTGCTGGCTGCCCAAGAAAAACTCGAGGCGTCTCCGGCTTCGGCCACGGCCCCGGCTTCAAGCGGTGCACCACCGCCTAGTGCACCGGCGCCTGCAGCGCCTGCAAAAGCAAAGGCTCAAACGTCACGGCCCGCCTCGGCTGACCTTGAGCGTGAGCTAGAAGATCAGATTCTTCGAGAGGCCGGCCTACTCGAAGATGCCGCCGTTGCCGGCCGCGAGCAGTGGTGCGGCCTTTGCGAGCGTAGCGGGCACACTTCGGTGGATTGCCCCTATGAATAAAATTATTTATACCTAAAGCTCTTGTGGCGACCAAAAATTCTGGGCCATTTGGCCGTTGGGCTTCCACGCACGCGAGCATATTGGCCTGGTAATCATGAGGTGCATGGTTTCACCCCTTTGACTGCAGCGAGCCCAAGCCCCACAAACGGGGGCCCCACACAAACAAAAACTAAATTGCTCAGCAAAAAGCAAAAATTCACTTTTGTTTTGTTGTTTTGCTTAAAACCAAGTCCCCATTTGGCCATCGTAATTTGTTTACATGCATGCTCCCTGCATGAAAATAAACAAACATGCATGTGTATAAATATTACCACACCACACTTTTTAGAATCTGTTGTTGATCAAACATGATTGAATTCCTGAGGGATAAAATCTACCTCGGAGCGTACGACTACACCCCGCAAGACGACGAAAAGTACACATACTTTACCATCGACAATGCGTTCCCGTACAACCCATTCAACCATGACTTTGGCCCCCTGAGTGCTGGGCACCTATACCGGTTCGCTATCCTACTCCATGAGATTTTGAGCGACCCCCAGCACTCCAAGAAGAGTGTTGTTTTCTACTCGAGCACCGACCCTCGCCTTAGGGCAAACAATGCGTGCATTTTGTGCTGCTACATGGTGCTCATCCAAAAGTGGCCTCCTCATTTGGCGCTGGCGCCAATTTCGCAGGCAGAGCCTCCTTTTATGCCCTTTAGAGACGCTGGCTACTCCAAGGCCGACTTTGAGCTCGTGATCCAGGATGTTGTTTACGGCGTTTGGAGAGCCAAGGAGCACAAGCTGCTCAACCTCAACGATGACTTTAATATTGATACCTATGAGCACTATGAGCAGGTCGAGAACGGCGATCTCAACCCCATTTCGCCGCACTTTGTTGCCTTTGCCTCCCCCGTGCAGCGTGACCACAGCATTGATCCTGCGTTTGGTCAAGTCCTCGAGTACTTTGAAGATAACAACGTCCAGGTGGTGGTGCGTCTCAATAGCCACTTGTACAAGGCCCAGACCTTTGAGGACCGCGCCATCAAGCACGTGGACCTGGTGTTTGAGGATGGTACCTGCCCCACCATGGCGTTTGTCCACGCCTTTATTGGTATGGTTGAGGGTGTACTCAAGAATGACGAGACGGCTCGCGTGGCCGTTCACTGCAGGGCTGGCCTCGGCCGCACTGGTTGCTTGATTGGTGCCTACCTCATATACCGTTATGGCTTTACTGCCCAAGAGGTTATTGGCTACATGCGCTTTTTGCGCCCCGGCATGGTCGTGGGCCCTCAACAGCACTGGCTCTACCTGCACCAAAACCAGTTCCGCGAGTGGCGCTTCACCATGTGCGTTAGCAACACAATCGAGTCCGAGCTGGCTGGTTACTCGCGCCTCGTGATGCGTGGCACCGAGTCCACTACCCCTCGTACTCCTGAGCGCCGTGTCTTGGCTGTGCGCAACCAGCACACTTTGCCTCCCCCCACTCCTGGCCAGCCTCGCAAGGCTAGCCCTCTCAGCGTGCGCAAGCGCGGCGGCGCTGGTGAGCGTGGCGGTGACCACGAAAATACGGGTGCCCTGCGCACTGTCACCGAATTCTCAAGCACGCAAAAGCGCGAGATTGGCCGCCAGATCCGTACCACCAGCCAACCACTGTCGCCAAAGCGCATGAACACGCCTAGCTCGCACCCCCAAAAAGCATAATGAATCGAGGAAAATCTAGCTAGTAACTTATTTAATGCAATCTGTGTTGAACATGCACATTGTGGGGCCTATCTGAGACCCATTGCCCCACCGGTTTCCTTGCGGTCAGACCTGCAGGAACGAGCTGCAGGTGTAGACATGCAGGGGGTGGAGCCACAAGAGAAGAAATTTGGGCAGTGGAATGTCCGTGTGTGAGCTCCCGGGCTCTCAGCTCACTGAATGCCGCGAGTCATCTTAAAGTAGGAGCTAAACTTGTCGGGGGCATCCAACCCGCCGGCAACATTGTGCTTGATGTCGTCCCACTGCGCCTTGCGCTCACGTTTGCCACGGGCCGCCAGGTCCTTTTGAAGCCACGAGAGTGCCAGCTCCAGCAGCGGCGACCCACGCTCACCGTCTTTGGGCGCCAGGGCCAAAATGTCGGTGGTGGTACCCTGCTCGGAAACAGTACCCAGGTGCATGTGCACAATGTGTGTAGGCCAGCTATTGAGACCATCAAAGATGTGGGTTGCATAGACAATCTGGCAATCGCGACTCTTGGTCTCGTTCTCGAGGAAATCGAGCAGCCGGGCCCGGACCAAAACATCGAGATCAACAGTGACCTCATCAAGGAACAGCATTTTCCAAGGACGCAACAGACCCATACAAAGCTGAACTCTGCGGCGTTCGCCGTCACTAACTGCATTCATTCTCCAGTTGAGGTCAATGTCCAAAATGTCAATCAGCTCGTCACGGCGTTTAGGAAAGGCATCACCGCCAACCGAGGCGATCAAGAGTGCCACGCCCACATCACGGCGCACAGTTTGGTTGGCAGCCCATTCAGTACCGAGATAAGTCGAGTCGCTGGTGCCATCACGAAACGGATCAACACCGTCGACCGAGATGGCTCCGGCCTTGGCAAGCGTTTTCCCGCTGAGAACCCGAAGGAGAGTACTCTTGCCGGCACCGTTGGACCCAATCAGCAACGTGCGGCTGCCAGTGGGCAAATTCAGGTTAATATCACTCAGACCAACGCTTCCATTTGGAAAAACATAGTACAGATTGTTGGTAGTAATCATGATAAGTTTCAGGGCGGCTAGGCGGCTACTTGAGGCATCTAAATAGATTTTAAAACTAGCAAAACGGTGTCGTGACGCACAACAACCGGGGATGAGGGCTTGAGGTCCCACTCCAGGCATTTTTCAGCCAACTGGTCAAACACATCAGGCAGATCAGGGTTGGCCTGCTTCCATTTGTGGTAGGGCGAATAAGTGCGCAGGCGGTTCAAGACATCAGCAAACGTGCAGTTCAGCTCAAGGGCAAGGATATTGTTGTTGTAGTCCTCGGCATCACCCTCGACCTTATCGTGCTTGACTACCTCAAACCCGTCTTGCATCCAATTGGGCTTCAAGCTTTCATAGCGAGAATCGAGGTGCTTGCGGCCGCTGTCCCAGTAAGGACCCAAATCGCCATAGGTGATCTTCCTCAAGGCCTTGTTAAATTGGGGTACGCCGACAATGTGCAGATCGATGTACGTCCACAGGGCGACATAGCCATTGGGCTTGAGCACTTGCTTTGCACAGGTCCAGAACTCGGGGTAGCTAAAGTAGTGTGCAGCAGTAGCGGCAAACACGGCATCAACACTTGCAGGCTCCGCCAGGTCGGCCAAGTCGGTAGAGCCGCCAACACTATACTCAATGTTGGGAGCGTCGTTATCCTTTTTGGCAGCATCAATCATGCTCTGGGATGGATCAATGGCAATGATACAGTCTGAAAAGGTGGCCAAATCCTTGGTAGCGATGCCAGTACCGCACCCAACATCAATAGCCAATCTAACTTTGGTTAGCTCCTTGAGATAAACAAGAAGAGATTCAGGGTACTTAGGGCGAAAGCCAGAGTAGTTGGCTGCAGAGTAGGTAGATTTTTGGTATTCCATGATGGTAGCGATGGTGGGTATCCGTGGCTATATATAAAGTTGAGGGCATGCAGGCGAGGTCATGGGACCAGACCAAGGTCGACTGACTCGGCGAGTAGAGGGCATTGAGCAGCGAAAGAAAGTGGTTTCTGCAAAGAAAAAGTGCGGTTGCGATGTATTGCTGAAATATAAGAGTGCGAGAAGGCAATTTCGTTGTTTTGAAACGAGAGCTGGGACTGTGGTACTCGGCCCTACTTGCCAGAAAAAGAGTTCCAAGCAGCTATTCATAAAGTCTGAAGCTTTTGGAACTAAATTATGGAGAATTGCGCGTCTAGAGCGCGTAGAACCCAGGCAGTTGTTAATTTCAAATCACTCACATGACCTGAATTTTTCAGGCTAGATTGGATTCACAACGTGCAAAAGTTGTAAATTTTACCACGAGTGCGCCAACTAAGCATATTGAATAAATTTTATCTGCGCTGCATTGCTACCAAGGGTGGACAAGGATCCTCATCCGGGGTTGTCGCTAAAACGTAACTTTGCATAGGCGAGTTGCTAGAACAAGATTTTAGAGAAAATGCATCCAAAAGCTGAGTTCAATTACGTCTGGTATTTGGAGGCGCATAGCTGCGCTTTAAGCTAGAGCCTCAAAATCAAAGCCTCGAGCACGTGACGTCGACGTCACTGTGCATAACGGTGCGAAGGTAATCCGACGCGGGTCTCGGGAATTTCAGTATCAAACAAAAATAGATAAAAATTAGCTACTAGCAAGGATGGACACACTCAGTACGTCATGGGTGCTTTAAAATTTCAAATAAGCGAGGCCCTGTAGGCATGCATGCACCAATAACTTTTTTGGGTCGGTCCTTTTGGTCCATGATGTGAAGCAAGAAGCGCATCAAACTTTGCATACATGCCGGGGCATCGGAGACAATATAAAGCGCGAGCGTTGGTGTGGGACTACCTTACATCGGATGAATAGGCCAAGCGACATATTAAGGATCAATTTGATGCATGTTGCTGCTGCGAGGTATGGCACGCATTGCATGCGGCCCGCATATGACAGCCGAAACAATACCAATATTCTCCCTAGATACAAACTTGTTTTTGGTGCAACTTTGTATATGTATCTCTGTTACATTTTCGGCTATGATGTGAGGCTGAGCGGGTTAGGGTCAAGCCAAATATATACAGAAGAGCCCCGTGGACCGACCGGCCGACCGACCTACTGACGACAATGCTCATGTACCCTTTGGTTTTTGGGCTGTTGCAAACGGTTGTCGCTGATTCAAGCGATGACCTTTACTCGCCGTACAATGTTAGCTGTCCTTCTGACGCCAATTTTGTCCGCAAGGCCAACTCGCTTTCCGACGACGAGTCTGACTGGCTTTCGGGCAGAGACAAGGTCACTCAACAAGCCTTGATTGATTGGCTCGGTAACTCCAACCTGACTGACTTTGACGCGTCTAGTTTCTTGTCCAACCAGACCATCCGTATTGGTCTTGCATTTTCGGGTGGTGGCTACCGTGCCATGCTGAGCGGCGCTGGTCAATTCGCTGCTCTTGACAACCGCACAACCAACTCCACCAACAGCGGTCACATGGGTGGTCTCGTGCAGGCCGCCACCTACGTCGCTGGCTTGAGTGGTGGTAACTGGCTGCTTTCGTCGCTCGTGGTCAACAACTGGACCTCGGTGCAAGAGCTTCAAGGCGACAAGGACATTTGGGACTTGGAGGAGAGTATTTTGGACCCCAGTGGCTATAATATCTTTTCGGATGCTTCGTACTGGGACGATGTGGCCGATGCCGTCGAGGCCAAGGGCGACAATGGCTACAACACCTCCATCACAGATATTTGGGGCCGCTGTCTCAGTTACCAGTTCTTTGGCTTTGGTGATTACGGTGGAATCAATGTTTCGTACCACTATGTGCGCGACTATGATGCGTTCAAGAACTACTCTATGCCGTTCCCCATCCACGTTACCGACGGTCGTGCTCCTGGCACCACTGTCCTGAACCAAAACTCTACCTGCTTTGAGTTCAACCCCTTTGAGCTAGGCTCGTGGGACCCCACTGTGTACAGCTTCACCAACCTCGAGTACCTCGGGTCTGATGTGACCAACGGTCAGCCCAACAGCGATACCTGCGTTAATGGCTACGACAATGTTGGCTTCTTGACTGGTACCTCGAGCTCGCTCTTTAACCAGTTTTTGCTCCAGCTTAACTCGACCGGCGTCAGCGGTGTGATTTACAAGCTCGCCGAGTCACTCTTGAGTGATCTCGGCAACGACGGTGATGATATTGCTGTTTACTCTCCCAATCCGTTCTACGGCCTCGACTATATTGACAACTCCATCACTTCGTCCAACGAGCTCGATCTTGTAGATGGTGGTGAGGATGGCCAGAACGTGCCCCTGTACCCTTTGATTCAGAGCCAACGCGAGGTGGATGTTATTTTTGCCTTTGACAACTCGGCCGATACTTCTGATGACCACCCTCTCGGCGCCGACTGGGCCAACGGTACTTCGCTCGTGGCTACGTACGAGCGCCAGTTTGGCGTCCAGGCAAACAACACCATTTTCCCCTATATTCCTGACCAGGATACATTTGTCTATGGTGGTTGGGCCGAGCAGCCGACCTTCTTTGGCTGCAACCGCGAAAACCTGACCTCGCTGTTCAACTCGTCGCAGTCTGAGGACGACTGGTACTACCCGCCGGTCATCATTTACATGGCCAACACGCTGCACTCTTACGAGGGCAACACCAGTACCTTCAAGATGAGCTATGAGCAGGACGAGCTTGCCGGTATGATCACCAACGGTTATGATACCACCACTCAAAACAACGGTACCTTGGACTCTAACTGGCGCTCATGCGTTGCTTGCGCGATCGTTTTGCGTGAGCAGCAGCGCCGTGGCGAGTCGCCCACTGAGCAGTGCCAGTCGTGCTTTGACACTTACTGCTGGGATGGCAGTCTTGCCACCAGCTCCAACGGCACTGCTGGCCGCCGCGACGGCAAGTCCAACATTGTTAATGGCTCTAGTGCAGAGTCTGCGTCGGCCTCTGCTGCAGGCTCGTCGAGCTCGAGCTCAAAGTCCAAGAACGACGGCTGCTCTGCAGTTGCCAGCCCTGCCATGGCGGCCGTGCTTGGTGTTGTGGCCATGTTTATTTAGATCGTCTAGTGTCGTGTATAAATTAATCCCGCTTTTTGAGGTACATTTTGTGCAGCTTTGCTGAGGGCACGCTCACGGGCCAAAAGAACCGCGCATAGCTCCACATGTGCTTTTTCTTCTTTTCGTCGCCCATCTTGTCAATGTGGTCGCCAACCGCCAACAAGTTGCGCCGCAGCTCGGCTGCGTACTCTTGCTTGGGCATGTTATCGCTGTTGCCGCGCTTGAGTGCCTTGAGGCTGGCCCGCACAACGTACATGGCCTCCTTACACTCTGCCTCGTCCATGGACTCGTACTCGGGAGCAACGGTTTCAGGGGCAGGCGTCTTGAGTTTAGGGGAGGACACAGCTGGCGAAGAAACGGCAGAGGACGGGGGCCGCGACTCGTGCTTGGGCTCCACCTTTGGCTCGACTTTGGGCTCAACCTTGGGCTCAGCCTTTTTAAGCTCAGCCTTTTTGGGCTCGGCCTTCTTTTTGGGCTCGCGTTTGGGCTTTTTGGGTGCCGCTTCCTTCTTGGCAGACTCGGCCTTGCGTTTCTTGGGCGCAGGTTTGGGCGGCTCAATCTCGCCGTTTACCACGGTGAAGAGGTAGTCGACACGGCGGCCAAGGTGCACAGCGCTGGGCGAGAGTGCTTTCTTTTTGTCGTCTTTGTCCTTGGCATCCTTGGAGTCCTTAGCGTCCTTGGAGTCACCCTTCTCCTTCTGGGGGTCCAAGAACAGCTTGCTACCCAGCTTGAGCAGCGGGTCGTCGCGGATCAGCGCCCAAGCGCCATAACCATACTTGCGCACACCCACAAGCAGCCGCGAGTCCTCCTCAATACCCCACTCGCAGTTCCAGTCATTGACCGACTTGAGCTTCTTTTGCAGCACCCAATGAGTATCGTTGGGCACATTCTCGCGCAGCTGCTTCATGTCGAGCGGCCTCTGCACAATCAGGTCGGCGTTAAGGTTCTTGACCCCGCGGAACGCAAACAGCGTGGCACGCTTATCTTTCTTTTTACCCTCTTGTGGCTGCTCGCGCGCCTCGAGCTCCTTGTTGGCTTGGGCCACAAGGTCGACCCATGCCTCCTTGATCAGGTTGGGCTTGCGGCTAGGCAGGTTGCCGTCATTAAAGAGCTTGTCCCACATGCTGTTGATGTCACCAAACCTAAGGATCGCCTTGTAAAGGGCACGGATCTCCTTCTCGTTGAGGGGAGCAGTGGCACTCGCGGCCGCCTTGGCCTTGGCCTTGGACTTTGGCGCCGGCTCCTCAACCTCTTCATCAGCACCAGCGTAGCTGGTCTGGGTCGTTTTGCGGCGGCGCGACATCTCGATTTGCTGCTCCAAAAACTTGGCCGACTCCTTCTCCTGCTCTTTGGCCTTGAGCACCTTGAGCTCCTGCTCGGGAATAATGTCGTCCCAGTCGTACTCGGCCTTGTAGTCGGTCACTTCAAACTGCTTGAGGAATTCCTCGCCACCGAGATGCGACTCGCCCAGGTCGGGCGTAGTGTCGTGGGCCTCGGCAACGTCCAGCATCTCGTCCAAGTTCATGTTTTCGAGCTTCTTTTGATTGTCCTTAGCCTGGAACATTGATGAGGCACCAAACTTAAGGATCTCGCTCAGCTCGCTGCCGCTGGGATCGTTCTTCTTTTCGGCGGTCTTTTCGGTGATTCCAAGCGAGATGATGGCGTACTCGAGAATCATCTTTTTGCGCGCACGCTCAAGCACCTGCTCTTCAATTGTGTCCTTAGACACAAACCGGTACACGCTCACGTGCTTCTTTTGACCGATACGGTGGGCACGGGCCATGGCCTGCAGATCGGCCTGAGGGTTCCAGTCCGAGTCAAAGATGATCACCGTGTCGGCGGTCATCAAGTTGATACCCAAGCCGCCGGCGCGTGTCGACAACAAAAACACAAAATCTTGCGAGCCGGGCGCATTGTAGTGGTCAATGGCTACACGGCGAGTGGCGGCAGGCACAGTACCGTCGAGACGCTGGAACGCGTAGCCGCGAATTTGCAGGTAATCGGCCAAAATGTCCAGCAGGCGAACCATCTGCGAAAAAATCAGGACACGGTGCCCGTCCTTTTTGAGGCGTGCAAGCAGCTTGTCGAGCAGCACCATCTTGCCCGAGTTCATAATCATGCCGCGCACCACATCTTCGCGCGTGCGGTTCTCGCCCACAGTGGCATTAAAAGTGTTTTCGGCGTTGGGGAATAGGTACGGGTGGTTGCTAGCCTTTTTGAGCTCAGAGACAATGTTGAGCAGGTTCATTTGGTTACCATTGGAGGCGCCCGCATTAAGAGCAGAGTAGTTGCGAGTCAAAATGTTTTTGTAATAGTCGGTCTGCATGTCACTGAGCTCGACGCGCAGAATGCGCTCAGACTTGCTGGGCAGCGACTTTTCCACATCCTTTTTGAGGCGGCGCAGAATAAATGGCTGCAGCGACTTGTGCAAATCGCGAATGTACTGCTCCTGCTCGTCGTCGGGCTGCTCGAAATTAATTTCTTGGTCAATGTTGAGCTGGCCAGGCATCAAAAAGTCCACGAGGGCAGCAAGCTCCTTGATGTTGTTTTGCAGCGGAGTACCGGTAATGAGCAGCCTATTAGCCACCTTGAACGAGCTTAGCGACTCGTACAGCGCGCTCTCGGCATTCTTGAGGCGGTGGGCCTCGTCCACGGCCAAAAACTGCCACTTGATCTCGCCCAGCTGCTCGCGGTCCTTGAGGATGTACTCGTAGGTTGTGAGCAAAATGTTGAATTTGGGCTTGCGGTTGGCCGCGTTGGGGTTGGCCCAAAATTCATAGTCGCGGATCGTTTGGCGCGCCTTGGTGTTACCCAAATAAGTAATGTAGTTTGCGTCCTCGCTCCACAAATCAAACGTTTCTTGCCACGCGGGCACAGTGGAGAGCGGCACAACCACCAAATGAGGCCCGTTTTGCTTGCGGCCGTAAATCAGCCAACTCAGAAACGACACTGTTTGCACAGTTTTTCCGAGACCCATTTCGTCGGCCAAAATGCCATTCTCGTTGCGGCTCCACAAAAACGCCATCCAATTGATACCGGTCAGCTGGAAATCGCGCAGCTCGCCGCCGGTAATGTACGACGGCTGCTCAGCCATTTTGCTGAATTTGGGGCGCGCGTTGGGCGGGTAATTGACGCCGTACTGGGGCGAAATCTTTGAGACCTGACGGTTCTGGAACGCCTCGACCTGTTTGGGGGCGATCTCCACAATGGTGGAAGCATCCTCCCAGGTGCACTGGTCATAGTAAAGACGCTTCCACTTGACAAAGTACTTGAGGACCGGCACGCCATCCTCGTCCACACGCTCGCTGAGGACAATGCGCTCGACCGTCTTGAGCTCCTCGAGCGAGTCGCGCATCCGCTCGCGCTCAATGTTGATGCCTTCAAGGTCTTCTTGGGTGGTGTTGGGGTCGGTGCGGATAGCGCGGTCCACAAGCAGCGTTTGGCGAATATAGTTTTCAATCTTGCGGTAACCTTTGAGATTGTTTCCATAGATTGAGTCCCAGCTCTCCCAGGTGTTGTGAAGATGCGACTTGTCGTTCCACTTAACATAGTACTCAAAGTATTTTTTCGGGTGAGCATAGGCCAGGTCCTCCTCCTTTTCGAGCAAAGTGGCAAAGTCGGGGTTGATACGGTGATCGAGCACAACATCCACCCCTTCAGTTTGTTCAGGCTCTTGTTCAACAGTGTAAACACGGTCCTCGTCGTCAAACTCGTCGCTCAAAAAATGGTCGCTTTCCTCGCTCTCTTCGGGCTCAGATTCGCCGCTATCGTAAATATCGGCTCGGCGTTTAGGCTTGGTGGCGGGCCTGGAGGCCGCCTTGGCTCGCGCCTTGGCCGGTGCTTTGCGCCTAGGCTGCTCAAAGTCACTCTCGTCCGTTTCGTCGCCATAGCCCATCTCCTCGTCCGAGGACTTGTGCGCCGGCTCTTCGTCGCTCGAATCAATGTACGCAGAGCTGTGCGCGGCGCGACCAGACCTTCGCAGACCGTACAGCGAAGGGTTCTTGTGAAAGTCTGCCATGGTAGCAAAAGGTTAGCTAATCGAAAGGAGATATATATTAGTCCGCCGCGGCACGGCACGCACACCGCGCAGATGCTTTAAGTGCGAATTCACGACGGCTGGCGGCGTTTTGAGGGTCGCAAAAAAGTTTGTTTTTCAAACGTCAAACAAACGCAGGCCACCTCTGGACGCGCCCATGGGGGGGCGTGCAGGCGCTTAGCGAGCGATGCAGAACGTTCAACACGCTAAAAACGCGTGTTCAGAGGCCGCAGAGCTCAAAAGAATCGGTCACTCGGGTCGCACTAATTGAGCCAATCAGCGAGCAACTAGGGGCTCAGGAGCCGAGGGACTCGCAGATGGATGCCAGAGGGAGCACAATGAGCTGCTCTTGATGCGCAGAATCCACAGTGTGCACTTACCAGCTCGCCTCTGGGCCTACACCATTCTGAAGGAACCTCCAACCTTGCTCAGCCGGGCAGGGGGTTTAGCCGAGCATGAGCCGCCGTAGATGTGCCACAGGCGCTTAAATAGAGCCGCAAACCATAGACTCCACTCAGTGATACATGTAGCCTCAGAGGGTCACTGATGAAGCCCCAGCTAATGCTCATTGCGCAGGGCTGAGGCGCAACTCGCAGGGGCTGCAAAGCGCCTAGAAATCGCCTAGAGCACCTCATCAACCAAAACTAGTCGACAGCTTGGTAATTGGAGCCTTTTTGATGAAGCAAGAGGAGCAAGCGCTCAAGCGCTAGGGCACGCGGCCCAAGACGAATACAGCCACAAGTAGCCAACCCAAGATGCTAGATACGCCCTAGCATGCCTGAATTACAACAAGTGAAATTATCCGCACTTTTTTAGATGGTCCATTTTTTCCTTGGGGCAGTGGGTGATAGGATGGCAAGCTGACGTGGAAAGGGGAGAGATCACAAAAGGGGCAAATTGAAGTTGCCGGGGCAACCTGACTCAGCGTAGGCGAGATCAAATCGAATTAAGGGTCCTCGTGCTCATGGGGCCCGAAAATATACAAAATATGGAGGAGAGGGGTACGGCCCCACGTTGCAGTTGCAGCCGCGCGCGCATGCTGCCATTCTTATGCCGTTGAGTGGGGGCGCTCTGAAACGTAAGTCTAGATAAATTAGCGATTGACTTTGGGCAACTGCCCCTTGACCAGTCTAGGTTCTGGTTTGGCCTCGAATCAAGCGCACGAGCACGTAACCCCAGCAACTCATGACTAATCTCTGATCACCGTGAACGTTATCTGCCGACATAAGCAACTCACCCATACCAACAAACCCCGCATCCCCAATTGCCCCTTGCCCGGCCTCTCAAGCCCCCAGCACTGTTACACAACTAGATCACCCACTCAATGCACTCATTCGCCGAGATATCTGTGCTCAACACGGGTTCGTACGGCACAGTTTCGCTCGTCGAGGATCGCCGCACCGGCCGCCGGTACGCATCGAAAAAGCTCTCCACAAAACAGGAATGGTGGTGCAAGTGCAAGTGCGCGAGCGAGGCCAAGCATGAGGTGCGGGTGCGTGCGCTGTTTAGGCCGCACCCCAACATTGTGCGCCTCGAACAAGTCAGGAATGACACGTTGATCTATGAGTATTGCGCGCGCGGCGACCTCCAGGAGGCGCTGCCGATGCGCCCCGCGGCTATTAGGACCGCAATGCTGCAGCTGTGCGACGCCGTCAACTACTGCCACCAGCGCGGCGTGTGCCACCGCGATATCAAGCCCGAGAATGTGCTGGTGAGTGGTTCAGGCATGTACAAGCTGGCCGATTTTGGGTTTGCCTCAATCGGCCGCTGGTGCACCGACTTTGGCACTGGCACGGCCGGGTATATGGCTCCAGAAGCGGTGAGCGGCACTGTAAAGTACGATGCCGAGGCGGCTGATGTGTGGTCCCTAGGCATTGTACTGCTCAAGCTGTTGTTTGGCCGTATCCCTTGGAAAGGTGAAGACGACCGGAACTTTCAGGATTTCGAGGCCGAGCGCGAAACGCTGTATGACATTTATGATATGAGTCGCGACGTTTTTGACGCGCTTGGGCACGCGCTGCGCATCGATCCCAAGAAGCGTAGCCTTACAGAGTTTAAGCAGGCGCTGTCGGCCGTGCGCGTGTGGACGACGCGCGAGGAGCTCCTCAAGACCAAAATGGAGCCGCTGTTTGACTTTGACGAGGAGACCGCGGGCGAGACCGCCGCTGAGGAGGACACTGAAGAGGAGGAGGAGGACTCGAGCCGCGACGATTCGCTGGATATCTTTGATTTTGAGCAGGACCTCAGATCTCCACACCAGGTACCGGCGCTCGGCCACTCGCCTGGCAGCCTCAGCATACCTCGCGAGTCAATGCCCATGAGTATGCCGGTTTTGAGCTCGTCGTGGGCCGATATCGACGAGGAGTTTTTTCCCCACAGCGCGGGCCAGGTTGTTTGAGCGCCAGCGGATGGGCTGGTCGGGCTGGACCCGATGAGCCCGCTCCACCGCTCGGTGCCCGCTCGGCATTAGCTATCAGTGACGCATATATTTAATATTTATAACAGGACAAGGGACGCTTGCGGAGCAAGTGACGCAGCACATTTTCCTCGCGTATTCAAGTGGGCCCACCACCCGGTGTCTGCTTTGGTGCTGGCGCGCTAGCTGGTCACTAGAGTGGCTTTCTTTGGTGTTTTGCGCATTTAGCGTTGGCAGATGGCCGCCAATTTTGCGTGGCTGGGGTTGTGTCGCTCAGAGGTGCCCTGGGTGGTCGTGGACGCGCCGTTACAGGTCCTGATCATGCAACTACTACTAGCAATAACTGCCATTGTTAGAGGTATACCTTTTTAACGGCGACAGCGTCTGGTATGCTCGATTGTAACAGTCCTTCACAGTGCATTTTGACATTGCAGATGCATGCATGAGGTGCATGTGGTCTGTGCTCAGTGGATAAGGCTAGCGGGATCTACTCATTATTGCGGTGCGCCTGGCTCAGCCGACCAAGCCTGCGCAGCAATGCGCCGTTCGAGCCCGCGATCATTACGGGGCGCATTATGCTCACACAAATATTTTGGCAGCATAACCGCCGCCGCCACGGCCACCAAGACGGCCACCAAGGTCGGTGCGCCGGTCCCCAGGGACTTTGAAAAAGAACTCGCAACGTCCATTGGGTTCTCCAGAGCTTCCCAGAGAACGAGGCTCTGCAAGAGCCTGGTGCTCACAAAAACCAGACGCATTGGGGAGCCCAGGGGGCGCCATGACTCGGCCTTATCATTGACACCTACCAGCGCTGGCACTTGTGCCGCATCACAAGGGCACTCATTGACCATGTATAGCAAAAGTACCATTGGCAATGGGGGTGGTTGATGAGTGCGTTGGCCCGAGCCCAAGTGGCAAAATCCACACGCAGTTACACTGGCTTGTTCACCTGGTGTGCGGTAAGAGCCGTACCCACGGCCTCAACCAGAGCTTGGTCAGGCTCTTTGATGGCCCCTAGTCGGAAATCCACTGGGGCAGGTGCTTATTGGCCCCAAGCCATTGCAGAACGAGACCAGCATGCTCATCGTTGATATTGTTGGGGGAGGGGAGGCGGGGGGGGGGGCATGTGGGTACTTTGGTGCTGTGTATTAGAAAACCCAAGCCAAAGATCCGCACCAGGGTATACTTTCAGTGCTTTGAGTGCAAACTCCTTTTTCTGTCTTGAACGCTCAGAGACCAAGTCCATAATAGAGGGCCACACGCAATGACCTCTCATGGTCTCAATGCCGAAAGGTACGACACTCTCGTTATAGCGCATTTCATTACTCAAACATCTAAACTTGAAGATTCTGCAAGATATGACAGACTTGACGAAACTTTCTCGGCCTCTCACCCACTCGGGAAACATAGACACGCTGAACGGTGCGCGGGCGCTTGCGTGGCGCGGTGTTCTTAACCACTTCTCAAGTCGCAGCTTTTCACTTTTGACAAATTTCCAGTAGTGCTCTTCCACAAATTCTAGTAGCCCAGGGATTCTGTTCAGCGCAATCTCCACAAACTCAGGAGTACGCGTACTCGGTTGAGCTAAAATTCCAAAACGAGCGCTGGATGGCCTCAAGCATGAAATCTTGATCTTTTGAGAATTCGGCGCACAAAAAAAAAGCTAGCCTAAACCTACCAACTTCATGTTGAAGTCGAAATCTGACAGGCACTGGGCAGGGAGAAACACATCAAAGTGCAATCTAGCAAGTTCAGGCGGAACTCCCTCGCGTCTGCAAGGTGGTCAATTTTAGATGAATCTTGCCACCATCTCACGCGAGTGGGGTACGTCCAATACAGTGCCCAAACTGGTTTCTCGATCTCTGCAAAGCGAGGACTATGACGAGCAGTTCGCCAGCTCTGCACAAAGCTTGGTACTCTTAAGTGGCAGACCACATTCGTTTGAGCGCAGAGCTGCTTATTGACTGTGTATACGACTTATATCTTAGTCTGTCCTTGCCTGACGTCGAAATACCAAGCGAGTTGGCGAGGGCGTAGCTTTTTGATGAAATTCATATAGTGGGCAGCTATCCCGAAAAGCTGGTAACTTTTGTACTGGTACACCTGCTTTGTTCCGTTTACTTGGTATACGTCAAACCGTGTCCATAACGAGTCGCTCAGGGGGAAGAACTGACGGCTTTGCCGATTGACCTGTGCGAGCCTGATCCACAGTCCCATTGACGGAATGTCGATGTAATCGACAATAATTTTCAAGACCGTATAGGAAAGCATGTATAGTAATGTAAAAATCCCGAACTTTATGTATGTATGGTATGCAAACTGTAAAATTGCGTCACCAGTAGCATGCAGGGCGTTGTAGTTAGATAAATTTGTTGGAATTTAGAGTTGGCGTGAATAAATATAATCAGAAAAGAAGGGTTTAATGGCCCTACCAGACTTGGAACTGAGCTGGGTGGTGCTGGCTGTAGCCTACAACGGGTGAGACCATGGCCAGTGGGGCAGTAGAAGGAGAAGGACAATCGGTGTGCGAGCTCGCCGCAGCCGGAATTTGGCACACATTTGACAGCCTCTGCTGCACCAATTGCTCAAAGCAGCACTCTTCTTATGTACATTCAACCAAAGGCCTTTGGAGGTACTCGACGTTGCGCACCACGTGCACAAGCACCTTGTCGCAGTCCTCGTTCATCTCAAACTCAAAATTGCCGGCCAGGATTGGGTACTCATGCGGCTCGAGCTTTAGAGATGACAAGATGCGGCCGGCCGTGAGTTCCCTCGAGGAGGGCTCTAGCGGTGAGGACGCAGAGCGCCAGTACACTGTGTAGCGCTTGTCGTCAACGGTGGACCCCAAAATCGCCAATTGGGTATGGTGAGGTACCACAAATGTCAAGGCAGTCTGGATGATCCGGCATGAGACCCGGTACGCAGCCCTGCCATTGGCCTCGATCGCGTGAGTCTCGGGGAACAGCCGGAGCTGAATGTTGGGGTGGAGGAGCTTCGAGGGGAGTGTTTGCTGAAGCATTCGAGGGATATGTGCGTGTATTTGGTCGATGGATGAGCCGAGATTTAGCCGTTGTTGCGTTGACAGCCATCTGACATACATGGGGAATGAGGGTTGAGCCGGGATGTTGTGGGGCTATGAGGGGTGTGGGAGGCAGTACTTTAGTGGAATTTTATTAATTGTAGCAAATGAGATATGATTGGGTTGTGGTAGCCATCCGGTTGCCTGGGTTGCGACCTCACGCCATGCCTCCAGCCGGGGTCCAGGGCACTGAGCCCAGGGAGCCCAGAGCACCAGCAGCCTACCTCATTGTCATAGTCAATTTTCTATCATCTAATCATTATCATCTACTGCCACTCCTTGAACTGGTTGATCAAGCCGCGGGTCGAGGCATCGTGGGTCTCGGTCTTACCGCTCGCCTCCAAATCAGTCTGGATCTTCTTGGCGAGGACCTTACCGAGCTCAACACCCCACTGGTCAAAGCTGTTGATGTTCCAGATGGCACCCTCAACAAAGGTAACGTGCTCGTAGTAGGCCACAAGCGCACCAAGGGTAGCGGGTGTGATCTCCTGGGCGAGAATCGAGGTGGTGGGGCGGTCACCACGGAAGATCTTGTGGTTAACAAGCTCGGGTGAGGCACCCTCGGCCTTGACCTGCTCGCTGTCCTTGCCGACCATAAGGGCCTCAGCCTGGGCGAAAAAGTTCGAGGCAAGCATGCGCTGGTGCAGGTTGTCGCGGATAGGGTTGTGACTCTTAGCGGCCAAGATGAAGTCGGCAGGAATGAGCTTGGTACCCTGGTGCACGAGCTGGAAGAACGAGTGCTGGGCGTTGGTGCAGGGCTCGCCAAACAGCACAGTACCGGTCTGGTAGTCGACCCACTGCGAGGCACGGCTAACACTCTTACCGTTGGACTCCATCGAGAGCTGCTGCAAGTAAGCGGCAAAGCGGCTCATGTACTGGTCAAAGGGAGCAACCAAGTGGGTCTGGGCACCGAAAAAGTTGTTGTACCAGACGGTCAACAAACCACCGAAGGCAGGGATGCTGTCCTTGAGGGGAGTGCTGGTAAAGTGCTTGTCCATAGCCTCGGCACCCTTGAGCAACTCGTCAAACTTGTCAAAGCCAACGTAAAGGGCAACAGTCAGGCCAATGGCGCTCCAAACAGAGTAACGGCCACCGACCCAGTCCTCAAAGCCAAACATGTTCTTGGGGTCAATACCAAACTTGGAAACCTCCTTCTCGTTGGTGCTAAGGGCAACAAAGTGCTTGGCAATGTCGGCCTCCTTGGCGCCCTTGCTAAGGAACCAGTCCTTGGCCGAGGTAGCATTTGTGATGGTCTCGGCGGTGGTAAAGGTCTTGGAAGCAATCGAGAACAAAGTGGTCTCGGCGCTGAGGGGCTTGAGGGTCTCGGCAATGTGGGTACCGTCAATGTTGGACACAAAGTGAACCTTGATGTCGCCAGCATAGTGCTTGAGGGCCTCAGTCACCATAACGGGGCCAAGGTCGCTACCACCGATACCAATGTTGACCACATCGGTAATCTTCTTGCCGGTGTAACCCTTCCACTCGCCGCTGCGGACCTGCTCGCTAAACTCCTTCATGTGCTCGCGAACAGCCTTGACCTCAGGAAGAACATCTTTACCGTCAACCTTCATGGGAGCATCACCGTGAGCACGCAAAGCAACGTGGTAAACAGCACGCTTCTCGGTCTCATTGATCTTCTCACCAGCAAACATGGCGTCTCTCAGCTTCTCAACGTTGGCCTCCTCGGCAAGCTCGAGCAGAGTACCAAAGATCTTGTCGTCGATCAAGTTTTTGGAAAAGTCAAACAGGATCTTGCTACCATCAAAGTTGGTGAAGGTGCGCGAGAACTTGGAGAAACGATCAGGGTTCTCCTGGAAATCCTTCTTAACGGAGAACTCCTTACCATGGGACTCGTAAATCTCGCCCAACTTCTTGTAGGCACTCAATTGGCTCGTGAGATCAAACGACATTTGGGGGTGACTCTTTGGTTCGAGCACGTCTATTTATTGGTGGGGGGTTAGGGCGAGGGCGAGGTCTAGGCCTCGCTTGCGGTGCTGACATAGTTTGCGTTTAGAGCGCGCGCAGCCATCTGTTTGAGCATTTCTTGATTTTAATTAATGCAGCTGCGTTTTACCGAGCTGGACCGGCGGCGCCAATTGGCCACACACAGTTCGAGATGGTTAGTTCATTGGCCAGGGTTAGGGCTCAACGGGCCTGCATAAATTTGAATTTAGGCAATGCCTCGAGTGAAATTTTACTTTTTTTGCAGTTGTGCCACAATAACAACCCCACAACATAATTCAGCGCAGTTCAACAAGCAGCAAACACAATAAAAGCATCGCTGGACGGAACGCCGGCAATGACAAACGTTCAACGTTGCCATGGCGGCCACTAGGGAGCTACGGATTACGCCGTTTGGGGGCTGTGGAACAAACAAATAATTTTTCCCGAGTAGATAAGGTGCGGATATTTTCTTGCTATAGTTTGGGCGCGTAAACACGCCAACAAGGCCGTAAACTGGGTGGTGCAGGGGGGGATGCAGGGCATGTGCAGAGGTGGGGCCCCGCGTTTTTTTTTGGCACTGCAGTCGGTATTTGCATAGGATTCCCAGGACAAGGTGTCCTGGCACATGTAAAATTAAGCACCACCACATATTTGTGGAAATCCCCCCCTCCCCACACTCTTTCCTGCTTACCATGAGTCGCCAGGACGTGTACATTCGTTTGAATGAGGATCCTGACAAGGACTATTGCTTTAGCGTGCTCAAAGAGTGGCGTGTTATTGACCTTAAAAAGGTTTTTGAACGGATCCCCGTGATTCTGAGCCCAAACTACTTTTACTCCACAGTCCCAAAGGGGTTCAAGGTCAGCGCTCATCCTGGCTTTTTGACTGCAGAGGGTGCTCTGTTGTTTCACTGGGAAGCCGACTTTGACGAGTACCTTGCGCCCGTTGACCAGCTTGCCCAAATTAAGGATGCCATTGTCCCCGGTTGCCTGATTATCCCCACCTGGGATTTCCAGCCTCACCGCTATTATTCGATTTTGGCTCTGTTGTTGTTTTGGTGGTTTTTGGATTGGCCCGACTTTTTGAGCCCCTTCCCCGGTAACCAGCCTACCGTGCTCATCGGCAAGGCCTTGGCACCGGTCATCCCTTCTATCGGCGAGGAGCTGCTTGCCCCCGATGCGTTTGAGGGCCGCGCCTGGGCGTGGTTGTTTTTCGTACTGCACACTCTCAAGTGCTTGTTTATTTGGCTGGTGTTCCGGATCGGTATCATCAACGTGCGCACCCTCAACCCGTTCAAGCGGTCCAAGGCTCCTACGGCCGACGATATTGACGCCGATATGTTGCAGGAGCTGGGCTGGACCGGTGCTACCCGTATGCTGCCTGATGAGTGGAAGAACAAGCACCGCGACCACATTATTGCCAAGCACGGCGGCGTGGTCAAGGCGTACGCCTCTGGTGAGCTCAACATCAAGGACGGCCTCGAGCTGCAAAATGGTGAGGGATGGTCGATTTTGCGCAAGCAGGGCACGATCGATACCCTGAAGACCAAAGACTTTTTGGTTAATGGCAAGTTTGTTGTGTCGGACGAGTACCTCAATGAGTACTCGCGGTTCTCGCAAAAGCTCATTCACGAGTGCGCTGCCAAAGAAGATGTGGCCGCTACCGAGCTTCTTGCCCGTGAATTGCGCCAGTTTGGCTCGCTCGAGGGGCCCCGTGCGCTCAAGGAAATGTTCCTCAAACTCGAGGCTGAGCGCAACCCCAAGCCAAAGCTGTAGCTTTGAGCGCTAACCTGCTCTTTAGAATGTCTATAAATAAATATCAACTAATGTTGAGCCCTCCGACTTCGAGGTCGCCGAGCCGCGGCGTGCGTTCCTCGTCGAGCGTGGGGGTCAGGTCGGCGTCGCCGAGGACGCTGGGCGGTTGCAGGGCGTGCACTTGACCCTCTTCCTCGCCCTCGTTGTCCTCACCCTCTTTCTGCAACAACTCCATCAAATCCAAACTTTGGCTCGTGTCCGAGGTGCGCAAAAAGCTGCTGAGGTCCATGATGGACGACTCACGCAGGCCAGGGTACAGCTGGGTACTGGAAACAGTGGCCGCAGGCATCGCGCTGCGGCGGCGGTTCGGGCTCGGGCTCGTGCCCTCGTGCACAAGGCCCGCCAGCCAGCTAAGATCTTGTGAGCCTACATGCCCGTGGCGGCTATTGCGGGTGATTGTAGAGGCGCTAGAGGTGCTGAGGCGCGAATAGGCGCGGCTGCGGGTGCTGGCCGCACTTTCGTTTGTGCTCGCTTCGCTTGCTCCACTGGCGGCGCTCTCCTCGCTCATGCGGCTCGCCTCGGACGCGCTGCGCGAGTGGAGGTAGTCGCCGTGAATGGCGCTGTACACCGAGCTCGGCCCACTCTCGTCCAAAAAGCTCGCTACCTGGTACGCAGAGCTCTGGGCGCTCTGCTTAGACGAGCTGCGGCTGTGCAGGCTGGTGCTCTGGAACACCGAGCCCGAGCTCGAGCTGAGACTTTGGAGGTCGCGCTCGTCCATTTGATCAAACCACTCATCCACATTGTGCTGATCATCCGAAAGCGACTCCCAGTCGCTGTGTGCATCGGTGAAATCGGTGCTCGACTCGTGGTGCATTGGGTATACAATCGCTGTTTCGTCCTCAGAGTGCATCCCGTACGAGGCGATGCTGGGCCGTGAAGCCAGGTCGCGGTGTGAGCGATCACGCGTGATTTCAAAGTTGTCGCGCTTGCGAAGCGCCACGGGAGGTCCTGCCATGGTGCTCGTGGGCCGAGAGCTCGCGGTGGCCGTGGCCGTGGGGGCCGTGGGGCCAGGCGAACCAAGAGCAGCTGGACCGCCACCAGGCGTTGCGAGCGCACGAGGTTTGGCCCCGCCAACTGCCTCGCTGGTATTTCCCCTGGCAGTCCCCTGGAAGCCCTCGAGCGAGCCTGGGGGAGCTGTCATGCGCGTGCCGCGAGCATCGCCATTTAGGAGCGGGCTCTCTTCCACCACCGGCGAAAGCACGTTTTTGGGCAAACTCATGTTGGGATGACGCCTGTGGGTCTTGACGGTAATCTCAGTCTCGGACTGGGCATAGGCCAGCAGCTTGGCCACAGTGTGGGCATTGAATGCAGTGATGGACTCGAGAGCTCCGGGGCACTGCGAGCTCAACATCAGGGTGAGCAGATAACAAAGTTCGTTAATGATATGCGCCTGGAATGTTTCCCAAGTGACATGGGCCTCGTTGTTGTAGCCCAACCCACTAAACACCTCAACCACGATTTCCGTGCCCACGACATTGACTGAAATGGCGCCTTGCAGGCTGTACATTTCGAGAACTTGGACGCCAATGGGCTGGTTCATGAATACCGCGATCGGGAACCGCATTTTCTCCTTTTCATAGTGCGCCAGCTCGTGCACAGTGGCATAAATCGAGACGTCGGGGACGAGCTCGGACGAGAACCGGAAAATGTGCAAATCTTGCATTTTGGACGCGATTTTGGTCTTGGCCAAGATTTCGCCCAGCCTAAGGGCCGATTGATCGCTCTGGACCAGCTGGTAGCTGCGGCTCAAACTGCCCAATATTTGCAGGTATCGATCATCGTTATAACTGGCAAACTGGAGGTTGGTGAGCGGCGCCCAGGCCACGAGCTTGAGCTCGGGCAAATTGTGATCGAGTGGAACCTGATTGAGCAGCGAGTGCATGAGCATATCGCCCACGTACGGAATGTGTAGGCCGCTAATCGAGGTCATGGGGATTGGCCGTTGCGGTTGAAGAATGACAAGGGTGTCAGTGAACAAGACAATAATATGGTGCAGGCTTTGAGCTTTTGTCTCGTCAAGCACATCAACACCATCGAAAATGCACACCACGCGGCGGTTCTGCATCCAGCCGTATTCGAGCTCCGTGGGCCACCCTTGCGTCAATTCGCTTAATAGTTTGCCACTAGGAGTTAGAGTGCGCCGATTATAGGTGGCCTGGGGCGCAATGGCGCGGCCAAACGAGTCTACAGTGGCGATGGCCACATTGTACAGCTCGAGCACCATATCGCGCTGGTCCTCGTCCCATTCGCGTGAAGCCAGGCGATCCAAAAGCAGCTTGATTTTGCCAAGGTTGAGCGACCACAACATGACCGCATCAATCTTTGCCGGGCCAAACGCCTCGAGGCGCTCCTGAAATTCGGGCAAATCAAGGAGCTTGAGCTCGTTAAATTCTTTGGTGGCCGCCTCATGGCGCATAAGCGCACGATAAAAATAGGGAAGCGTTGTACCGCATGCCTTGAGCACCTCAAACGAGCCAAACGGCAGCGCCTCCTTGAGAGCAAGATAAAACAGGTTGTTGATGCGGAGGATTTCGTCAATAGTTGGAGGAAAAATACTGTTGAGCCGGGTCATGCTCAGGTCCATTTCGCCCCGCAAAACAGCGATCCGCAGCGGTACCAGAAAGTTTTGGTGAAAGTCAATTAGGTCGGCCCTTAGGTGCGATTGGACCATGTACAACTCCTCACAAACTCGTTGAGCTTCTTCGGGATCATCTTCCAGCGTGTACGTAGAGTCTGTGGGCGCGCAATACACCTTCTCGGTGGGTTCGGGCGAGTACTCTGTGAGGGGATTAAAGAGCTGCTCGAGCTGCGAACCGAGCGAATAAATTAGTTCATTGTCTTTTTCGATCGTCTCGTCGCTATCCCGGTACGCAACGTCCACGACCGCGCTCAGAATCGTCTTTTTTGTCGTGACGCCCGCGTCAAGGATACGCTTGCCGATTTCCCGCGGCAGACGCCCGTAAACGAGCCTAAATCTCGAGCCCAGCTCGCCCGCGGCCACATCATCATACAAATGGTCGCAGTCGGCAAAGGGGCGGCCGCTGCACTCCTCAACAAGGAACCGCAGCAGAGGGCGGTCCATTGTGGCATAAGTGCGTACGACGGCAATTGCCAGGGCCCTTCGCACGGGACTGGTAAAATGTGAATGGCTGAGTGACCGGCACGCCGAAAAATAGCGCGAACTTGTGTCGAGGGTCATGTCCACATAGCCAGAGGTACCGTGGTTTCCGAGCAGCAAAACAGAGAGCTTTTGTGGGGTACTGCGGTAGACCACGGCTAAGCACTCGCCCAGCACGGCGTCCTTGGCTGTTAGGTACACGGCATTGGCCGCGGTTTCCTCACTAAACGCCGTTGTGTACGGCGCGTTTGAGTCCACCGTTATCATGTAAGGAGGGTGCGGGGCGAAGCGCGTTTCGACGGGGCTGAGCCTGTGCAGGACGAGCTAAAACTACCTCTTGTAGCCTGGGTGTTGTTAAGTGCATTATTTGATGTGCATGGGCCCACATGTCCCACATGGACCCACCTGCACCCAATCATTGTCGAGTGAAAGGGGCCTGCATGCAAGCCAAGCGCTCGGCACGTATCTAGTTGTGAAATTTTTGGATGCATAGGTTACAGCGCCTGTTGAGACTGCAGGTACGCGATCGGACGTGTGGAGGGCTGGAGTGAGCGGTGGTGAGGCGCGTCCAACAGGAAATGTGTGAAATAAATATGGGCTAATTTGAGACAAGTCGTTTTGTTACTGTCGTTAGTGGGATATATTTATCACACGCGCAGCTCGTGGCCAGCTCCAAAACTGAGGCTCCACCTCCCTGCTCGCCCAGCCCAGCTGTGGCCATCCGGGGTGAGACGCGCGTCCGCTGCGCTGACTCAGCGCGATTTAAACCTTGATTAATGATGATGTCAACTCTGAAATATAAACATGGCGGGCCAGCGCAAGAGTTCGCGCATTGAGAGCAGCGGGCCTATAAACATGCATTACGCTATGCCCTCCGATGCCGAGGAGCCGGATAGCGAGCCTGACGCCTACGTAGAAGGGCCCCCGTCCGACGACGGGACCGCCGCACAGATCCCGCTCTACAACCCGCTTGTAGAAATTTTCGAGCGCTGTGAGGCCTATGATACCACCCAACTCGTGGAGGACACGCGCAAAATTCACGACAAGCTGCTCACGGATAAGGACGACCAAGGAGCAAACAAACAGTTCAATTTTACCTTCAAACACTGCCTAGAAAAGGCCGCAGAGTTTGTCGATATTAAAGAACTGGCCGAATTTGGCTTGGCGTACCTTTTAAATATTGCCGCTGCCACGCACCACCGTGCCGTTTGGAAGAGCCGTCGCGACGCGTTTATGCGTGATGTGGTTGATTTACTGTTGCAAGGCGCCAGCACGCGCTCAATCTATGCACGCCGCCTTTGTTGCGAATTCCTCAGCGCGCTCCACGAGTTCAAAACGGTCCTGGGCAGCGACCGCACAAAGCACATCATGTCGCTGCTTATAGACCGCGCCTACGACACTGACGCCCAAGTACGCGTCATGGCGCTCAGGTTTATCGGCAAGACCGGCTACAGCCGCAAATCGGTCGAGCCGGTGCTCTTTGCCATCGAGCAAGACCCCAATGTCAATGCTCGACTTGCTGCCGTCGAGGCACTTCCTCTAGTCATGAAAGACGGAATTGAGGACAAGGAGTGCCTGAACCTGCTTGCTGGCCGCATTCGTGACCGCCACGCGCGCGTTCGCGAGGCCGCGCTCGAGGCCCTCAAGGCGGTCGACCTGGCCACTCTGGCCGATGCACTCACCCACGAAAACGAGCGGTGCCACCACCGCCTCAATTTGCTGCTCAAAGGCGTCAAAGATCATACCGAGAGTGTTGCCAAGGCCACAATGAGCCTCGTAGAGCAGTGGCTCAACGAGACTCCCGGCGACTTTTTATCGTTCCTCGAGAAGCTGAATGTGGTGCCCACCTCCGACAACGATGAATACTTTGAGCGGGCAAGCTCGGAAAAAGAGTGCGTTGTGCGCGCCATCTTCCAAAAAGCCGAAAGATACGACATCGACTTGGACCTCAGCGATATGGTGCAGACCGGCATGACCCCCGAGCAGGCGTACATGCTGCGGAGTTTTTGCCAGTTTGGGGAGGAAACACATCAGGAAGTGCAGCTACCAACTGTTGCGCGGCTCATGGAGGATATTACCGCGCGCCACGAGCGGCTGCTCAGCCTGCTGCGCGAGGAGGGCTTCGACCAGGAACAGTACACCGCCGAGGACTATATTCTTGGCCAGCTGCTCCAAGTTCTGGGCAACATCATTGAAGCTGACATTAGCACCGATCGCGACGAGGTTGACCAGGTGGTGGTGGGCATGCTGCGCGACCCCGTGGCAATGGCCCGCCACGTCAAGCAGCTGTTTCTAATTCGCAAAAAATGCGGCACAACCGACTTTGTCGAGTCCAGCCTCAGTCTTTTTGAAGAAGTCAAGCTAGAAACTGACGCTTCTCGCTATAAGGACGATGAGGGCGGCAGCTATGCGCTCGTTGTGCTTGCGGCCGGCATTGCCGCCAACTCGGGCCAGATCCATGACGAGACCCAGCTGCAGCCATTGCTCGAAGCGGTGGAGCAAGGATTCAATGACGAAGAGCACAAGATGGAGACCCTCAAAGCGTATGGGTGGCTGAGCCTCACGTCGCTCGAAGGCGTGCACACGCGGCTGCAATTCCTGGTCAACTTTTACCAGGAGCTTGCGCGCGAGATTGAAGAAGCCGAGATTGTCTCCAAAACAGAGATTGCCGAGCTCGAGGCTCAGTTGGAAGAAGCCTCCGATGAGCTTGATCGCGATGAGCTGGTGGAACAGATCCGCAGCTTTGACGCGCAGCTCGACGGTGACACCGAGCAGCACTCGATGCAGCAGAACATTCTGTTTATTCTCGCCGATATCATGATGACATTCAAGTTCCAAGACATTGAGAGTTTCCGCCTCCTCAAGGACGGCCTGAGCGCCGAGGGCCAGGTCCGCGCTATCTGCGTGCACCTCATTTCGCAGCTTCTTTTCGCCGAATGCGTCAACAAGCAAGAAGAAACTGCATTGCTCGGCAAGATGATGGCCCTGTTTATTGAGCACCACTCGGAGCAAGCGGTTGCCTACGCCGTGGGCGGCAAAACTGTGTCGGGCGTCAAGGACACGATTTCGCTGTTTAGCAAGCTTTACTGCTGCAAAGAGGATAGCCGTCGCAAGGTCGCGCGGGTCGTGGTCAAGGAACTGTACAACAAATTTGACGCCATGGCCGTCGAGGTCACCGTTGACCAGGAACGCCTCAAAGACAAGGACCCTGCGCGCAGTACTTTAACGTTTAATGTGGAGGACACGATGGCCACTTACCGCAACATTATGAGCGAGTGGATCAAGCTGCTGGCCAAGAGCGAGATCCCTATTGTCGAGAACGACCGCCGCCCCCGCCGCTCATGCCTGGTATACGTGCTGCAAGGGGTGCTGCAAGTAGTAACCCGCATCGCCCTCAGCATCAAGAACGAGGCAGCCACGCGCCGCGAAATCAAGCACAAGAAAATGGCGTCGCGGCCGTACCATGATTTCAATGTGATTATGGGCGACTCGCTCAAACTGATTTTGCAAGCAATGGAATCGGGCGACGAGGAGATGATGTCGACCAACCTTGCTGAAAAAATTATCGCGCTGTGCGAAGAAGTTGTCGACAACAAGCAGCTGGGTAAAGAGCACCTGGGGAGCGTGCGTCGCCTCGCCGAAAAAATGCGGTCTGGCGTGCGCTCAGTGGGCGATGATACCGCCATTGGCGACCTTAGCGCGATCGATGCTGATGCCTCTGGTAACGCCGACGACGAAGACGACGACGATGAGGCCGGCGACCGCAGCTTTATGTTTGGTACCGGCGTGCTCAAGGAAGAAGATTTGGGGGTCACCAACGTGGTGCACCTCCACCCCCCTTCGGACCCTATTGACGGCGATGACAAGGAGGACTCGTTGTTCTATGATGCGGTGGATACAGTCGATGCTATGTCTGATGGTCATGGCGACAGTGACATTGACGCAGGCCCTCGCAAGCGCCAGCGGGTTGATGCTAGCGCCTAGGTGGCGCCTATGTGATGTTCTCACTTATTTATTTAATCTAGTTTACTATAATCAATGTCCAGCGGCGTCTAGCAGCCTCTAGCAACCTCTAGCCAGCAGAGCACAACCGACAGTATACAGCCAGAGCAGCTGGGGAAGCCGATCATTCGTGCTTTACAATCTAGCGTGGTCCTCTTTGATTTTTTGGATAGCTATTTAGTCTAACGTGTCTAGCTTTAGCCCTACTAGCTACCGTGCGCTCAGACAGCATGCACCTAGGGATAGCATGCAGCGCCTCAACCTCCCATTAAATACTAACGTATACCGTACAAAACTAGCTCACTCAGTGCTGGCTCCACTGAATCGTATTCAAATCAATACCGTCCTGGACCATCTCCCACAGCGGGCTGAGATGCCTGAGCTTATCGACCTTGGACGCCACCGTATCAATCACAAAATCAATCTCGGCCTCGGTGGTGAACCGGCCAATACCGAAACGGATACTCGAGTGCGCGAGCGCGTCGTCGGCACCCAGGGCGTGCAGCACGTAAGAGGGCTCGAGCGACGCACTCGTGCAGGCAGAGCCACTGCTAAGAGCAATATCCTTGAGAGCCATGAGCAGCGACTCACCCTCAATGTAAGCAAACGAAATGTTGACGCAGCCAGGGTAGGTGCTGGTAGGCTCACCATTCAGCACAGTCTCGGGAATCGACAGCAAGGCACCCTTGAGTTTGTCTGCGAGGCGCGTCACGTGCGCGTGATCGTAGGCCATTTCCTGCTTGGCAATACGAGCAGCTTCACCAAAGCCGCACACAAGAGGTGCAGGCACAGTACCGCTGCGCAAACCACGCTCCTGGCCACCACCGGTCATGAGAGCATCAAGGCGCACACGGGGGCGGCGGCGCACAAAGCACGCACCAACACCCTTGGGCCCGTAAATTTTGTGACCACTGAGGCTCATCAAATCAATCTTGCTCTTGTTGACATCGATGGGAACCTTGCCAAACGCCTGGGCACCGTCGGTGTGGAAAAACACCTTGTGCTTGCGGCAAATAGCGCCAATCTCGTCCACGGGCTGGATCACACCAATCTCATTGTTGACGTACATCACGCTAACAAGCGATGTATCGGGGCGGATAGCTGCTTCGAGCTCCTCGAGGTTGACGAGACCGTTGGATTGCACAGGCAAATAGGTAACGTCAAACCCTTCGTTTTCAAGGTGGCGAGCTGTGTCAAGGACGCACTTGTGCTCGGTTTGCGTGGTGATGATGTGCTTCTTTGTCTTTTTGTAGAACCGGGCAACACCCTTGACCACCATATTGTTTGACTCTGTGGCACCGCTGGTAAACACAATTTCTTTGGGGTCGGCGCCAATAAGGTTGGCAATGTGCTCGCGGGCAGTCTCTACCGCGGTATCGGTCTCCCAACCGTACTGATGGGTGCGGCTGTGGGGGTTACCGTACTGGCCGGTCATAAACGGCAGCATAAAGTCTAACACACGCGGGTCGGTGGGCGTGGTCGCCTGGACGTCAAGATAAATAGGCCGGCCGCTCGCAGCTCCTTCTTCGCTCGTGGCCAGAGCCTGCAGATTTTCCGCAACGACCGGCTTGTTGGCCGCGGCGATATTGCTGAGCATCATTGCATAGCGACTGCTCTGTGCGCTCTGAGCTTGCCCTACGAGCGAGCTATAAGCTCTTTTTCGGATCAGGTTTAGCATTATTATCCTCAGAGATTACGCGGATTTCTTACGGCTAATGGCGATTTTTAATAGGGTAGGGGCACCGCGGAATATGCATGGGAACCGGGTCCCGAGATCCGCCAAGATTGAGGGGTGAGGGGATTTAAATAGTGGTATTTCACGTTTGGAAGTGCTTAAGTGCACGTACTCTCAAAACTAGCCAATTGTAGACTATAACGCCAAGCCCCACGTAGGACCCCTCTCGAGCCACTAGATCGTCTAGACCGATCCACTCACCACCCCCATCAAAACATGACTGAAAAATCGTTGGCTGCGAGTCTCGTAGCCGGTGGAATGGCGGGAACTTGTACAGACTTGTTCTTTTTCCCCATTGATACCATCAAAACCCGTTTGCAAGCCAAGGGAGGCTTTTTTGCAAACGGCGGCTGGCGAGGAATCTATAGCGGTGTGGGCTCTGCTATTGTTGCTTCGGCACCAGGAGCCTCGCTATTCTTCGTTTGTTACGACCAGGGCAAGCGGGTGCTGCCCGAATACATAAAGTCCCCAGCCCTTGTGCACATGACTGCAGGTGCCATTGGCGAGGTCGCCGCATGCAGTGTTCGCGTTCCCTCGGAGGTGGTCAAGCAACGTGTTCAGGCAGGCCAGTACTCGTCAAGTCTGCAGGCTTTGAGGGCCACAGTGGCCACTCAAGGCGTGCTCGGTCTGTACCGGGGTTATTTCACCACAATCATGCGCGAGATCCCATTCACTGCGATCCAGTTCCCGCTTTATGAAGGTTTCAAGCGCAAATGGGCCTCGATCCAGGGTAGCAGCCTCAATGCTCCTCAGGGTGCATTGTGTGGCTCGGTTGCAGGAGGAATTGCCGCGGCGCTAACGACCCCTCTTGACTGTATCAAGACGCGCCTCATGCTCTCGACCACAAAGACAAGCCCACTGCGTATCATTTCCGAGCTTGGCAGTGAGGGGCCCTCGGCTTTCTTCAAAGGCGTTGTCCCGCGCACAATGTGGATCAGCCTTGGAGGCGCAGTGTTTTTGGGAACCTATGAGCTGGTCTCGAGTGTATACTAATAGTTTAATGGAATGACCTTTTTGATGATCTTGCCGCGCTGCAGAGGATCGCCGGTGTTTACAATTTTGGCGAACCGCTTCACAAATGTCTGCGCCTCGGCTGTAGCACAAAAGTCGCCAATAAAGGGCATAATCTCAGGTAGCGTCCAATCCGGTTTCAGCTCAAACAGCTGCGCCAGGCGTTGTTTGGGGTCCGCACTCAAATTAGGGGTAGGTATAAGTGTGTCGCCGCGACAGATATGGAGCCCAGCAAGCATGTCCATTGAGCATGCTTCGCCAAGCATATCGCGCTGCCACTTTTGGCGAAACGCTGCAGCGCTCGTTGTGTCATAATTGCGCAGTAGGTACGTCCCCACCCATTTAGTTGCCTTATCCTTTTCGGGCCATAATCTAGAGTGCACGGCTGTGTACAAAGCCTTTTTTGAGCTGTCCAAACCATCTAGAGTTTTGTTTTGAAACAAAGCAGCGTTGATCTCGCACGCCAGCTTGTACACGAGCTCGTCGGCAATAATGCACGCGTTGCCGTCGATTTCGAGTCCACCATGCTCAGCCCAAAGCTTTTCAAACTCGGCTTCAGAACAAAAATTGCGCTGCTTGAGCTGTGAAAGCGAGACTTGGGCCCCTAGCCCCTGTAGGTTGTACACCGGTACCTTGGACCAATCTATTGATCCCGGGACTTCAACCGTGCTAAGATTAGATTTTACCGCGTCTGTAAACTGCAGATGGTCGCTGCGGTGCTCCAATAGGCAAACTGTGGGGTTGCAAGACGAGGCCATGATGCGAAACGTCTGAGTTTTCGTGCAGACGTAGGAGCTTGTTTGGTCGGCCTTGAATGTAAGTTCATTTTGTTTTAGGGCCTCGAGTAATGGTGGGGTTAGCCGTAGGGCTACGAGGTCGTTGAGACGCACGGGCTTTGAGTCGTGGTACACCTGCATGATGAGCGAGCAGGAGGGCGAGGTGGTAGGTGTGGTATGGGCAGTGCAGGGCGAGGTGAGTGGGTGCTGGCATATAGGGGGTGCTGGCCGATCTGCGAGGTCCTAGTATATTGGATTGAACTTCCCTCACCCCTGCTGCCCATCACACCACAATAAATACTACATAATGCTACACTTTTCCTCGCGATAGGCGCTCGCATAGTCCTTTTCCTTGTGGTGCTTGCGAAAAAGACCCTTTTTCTTTTTAGGCTCTGCTGCGGCTGCTGCGGCAGGGGCTGCAGGGGCAGGGGCCCGCTCAGGGGCGCCCCCTCCTCCTGCCAAGGCTATGGCCGAGGGGACCTGGGCAGGCACTTGTGGCGTTGTGCCAGGGGATACGGGAGCAGAATGCAGCTGCGGCGAGATTATGGGGCTCAGCTGCGATTTTTGCGACTCGCCAGATTGCGGCACGACCGGCTCGAGCGCAACCATTCTGTAGAAGAGCAGGTAGGGCATGTTTGAATCCATTGAGCTCTGAAAGTCCACTTGCTGGACCTTGTCTGCATCATTTTGCATATCATCAAACAGCAGCCACCGCTCAGGTTCATCAATCGAGCCATCGCTGTTGCCCCGTTTCGACCTTCGGCGCCACAAGCCCTTTTGGTTGAATTGGGACCCGGAAGAGCCAGGGCCACTCATCAAGTCGTCGCGAACAAGAGAGGTATAGTGCCCACTGTGGTTGGTATTCCCCTTATGGAACACAACGCTTTCCAAGACCAGCTTGAAGCTACCAAACACTTCGTTGTTATCGCTATCGTCGGCCACAAACGACGGCAAAAAGATCGTATGCGGGATCACGACCTTGCGGCTATTAAGGGTGGAGCCTTGCTCATCGTACCCAAACCGCTTGAGGCACATGCCGAGCACCGGCCGCGTCTGTTCAAAGTGGGTGGCCACCTGCTGAGCCTCAATGTGTTGCAGGCCCTCGAGGCCCTTGCCGCCCTCGGGGTCAGCATAAAACGGCATCAACTGTAAAAACATCCATGCCGGGAACGTGATTTCATTCTTGTTCGTCCACAATTGGTTCTTGCGATCAATAACCTCCTTGGTTTCTCCAAACAGCTGGGTATAGGTTGGAGGCTCGGCAAGCGAGGACTGGCGCCGATGCGAAAAGCCGCTGGGCGAGTCTGTGGGCAGCGGCGAGTTGGCATATTCCTCCTCGAGCCGCTTTACAGTTGTAGTCGAGACAATCGAGTACGAGCGGTGGCGGAACCGTGGCGAGTCCAGGGCGCTCACGACGCTGCCAAAAGTGCTGCGGCGGTCAAGTGTACCACCGTCCGAGGTACGATCGCGGCTCGAGCCCGTGCCATTGGCCACATTACCCCCGAGAGGGCTCGCACCGCCTGCGCCACTGGCACCGCCTATACTGCCAGTTTCGCCGCCGCACGGCCGCGACACACTGATATTATTGGCAAAATAGAGCTCGAGGCACTCTTCCAACAGAATCGGGCCATCCTGAGGACCGCCCGGGACCGGCAAAAACAGCAGCTGCTCGGTAACGAGTTTGTGGTCGTCCTCGGCGACCTCACGGCCAGCGTGAGCAATTTCGACCCGAAGACTGAGCAATGGCATGTGTAACGTCTCTGTCAAGAAGCTGAAAAACTCACCGGCGTCCTGCTGGTGGCCAATTTCCGCGGTGCACCACCCAAGCTTGTAGCACGAAGCAAGCACTCCACGCATGATATCGCGGGTCACCAGCTCGCCTGAGCGCTGCATATTGACAAAAACCCGTAGCCAAGTGGCCAGCTCGTTCTTTTCGGGGTTATCAAACGTCTGGTACAGCAGCGGCTCAAAGTTCTCCATGCGGCTAAACATGGCGCTGAGGGTGCTGTCCATATAGCACGAGACTCCGCCAAGGTTTTGGGCGCCCCGTAACTCGCCGCGCCGCTTTGGTTTACGGTCAAACGACTGCTTGAGCTGCTGCAGCATGGACGAGCCGCCCGAGTACTGGCGCTGCTCGCCCGAAACCGAGATCACGCTACCCTTCTGAGCCCCAAAATAGTATTGGAGGAGCGCCAATGCCCGTGGAGGGTCCTCGTTGCTAAAGTCGCACGCGAGTGCATTGGCCACTTCGACACGCTCAATTTGCGGCCACATGGCCTGAGCCTTTTCTAGGGTGGCATCCACCACTTGGGCAGATGCTTCCACCGCCGACCGCGCCGCGAACTTGCCTGGTGGCAGCTCGGGGATGTGGAAGCCCATGCTGAGTAACGCTTGATTGGGGGTGCCTTTATTTGGCTGGGGATGGCCTAGGGATGGGGTGATGGGGTGAAGGGGTGTACGATGGGTGCAGGGGAGAGTGCACGCTAGGTGCACGGGTATTTCCCGGGGAATAGGTAAATACAGTTAAATAGCTAATTGAAATAGATAGTGGCTCGCTCGCAGCGGCTCACCGGCCACCTAAACCGACGCGTTCGGGTCCGCGGGGGCCGACGTGCCGGCCTTGATTTCGGCAGGGCTCACCGGCTTGCCGGCAGCACCGGCATCCTTCGAGTCTGGACTTGCCAGCCGAGCACTCTCCACCTTTATCCACTCGCCGAATTTGGCTAGTCGCGGCCCTTCAAGCGCCTCGGCCACGTCGGGCCGCACGCGTCCTCGCGCGCCATACGGCCTAAAGTAGGCGCCATTGTCTGCCACCGTCAGTGGCTGTAGCAGTGGGGCAATTTCGGCGTAACCACCAAACACCGTGGGCACGCACAGCATGGCCATGTTGCGATTGCGGTCGGGCCTGTACCTCCTGATCTCGCTGTCCACAGTGCCCGGGTGGGTAGACACACTCATCACCTTGCTGTTCGGGTGCAATTGGCCCCATAGTTTCGCCTGATAGATGTTCATTGCCTTTGTTTGGCCATAAATCCCAAACCCCAGGCGGCCGTTAATGGACTCCTCATTGATGTTATCCCAGTTGATTCCGCCGCATTGGGGGCTGAAATAGTGTGCAGAAGATGCTATCCACACGATGCGCACGCTCAGGGCAGGCTCAGACTCGGCTGCACGCTCCAAAAGAGGGTCCAAAAAAGACTGGAGAATCCACGGCGAAATCACATTGACGACAATCAGGTCGAGGAATCCAAACGCAAAGTACGACCCGCGGTAGTTCATGCCGGCGTTGTGCACTACGCCATCGAGTTTTGGCTCAGCAAGCAGCGGAGCAACGTCGGCCGCAATAGTGCTCGGGTCCTCAAACTTGAGAATAATGCCCCGCACGTCGTATTCCTTCAAGGCCAACAAAGCGGCCTCGAGCTTGGCCTCAGAGCGGCCAATGATCCAAACGCGAGCGCCGGCCTTGAGCAGCAGCCTGGCCGTCTCGTAGCCGATTCCGGCGGTCGCGCCGGTTACCACGTACACTTTTCCTTTCAGGTTGGGCAAATTGTCCTCTGTAATGATGGGTTTGTTTGGGAAAACCGAGTCTCGCGACAGCTCCGCCAGGTTGCCTAGCGCCGTCCACATGATGTCAGCTCAGAGTGTGGGGTGCATCTGTGGGGTGGGGTGTTGGGTAGAGTGCTCGGGGAGAAGGTGAGAGGATGACCAAGGAAAAGAGGAGCCAGCCCACCCAGGGCACCCAGAGCATCCTCTAGACTTGCCATTCAGCTCGCAGTTTCAGCTCGTTATGCACTACCCCTACCCTAATTAAACTTTAAATATTCATCGTCAAACGTCGGGTTCAGCAGCGACTTGCGGTCGGCCAAATAATCATTGTTGACAATAAACTCGGGCTTGTCGCCCTGCTTGGGCAACGCGTCGCGCGCCCGCAGCACGTACGCCGCCGTCAGCTGGCCCATGATGGGCGTCTCGGTGATCTTGACCTTGGACGGGACGGCAACAACCGTACGGGCATTGCGCTTGTCCATTTCGTTGATGAGAGCACCTAAAAACTCGCCGCACAAATCAACCTTGAGCGTCCAGCTCTGGTTGATGTAACCCAAAATAGAGGCAAAGTTGGGCACATTGGCGGTCATGACGCTCTTGTACAGCATGGACTTGCCCATATTCACCGGCTTGCCGTCCACATTCAGTTTGAGTCCACCCAGGATCTGCAGGTTGAGGCCGGTCGCGCTCACAATCACGTCGGCATCAATGTGCTTGCCGCTCACAAGCTCAATTCCCGTCTCGTCAAACTGGAGGATCTTGTCGGTAACAATCTCGGCGGTACCACTCTTGAGGCACTTGAAAAGGTCATTCTCGGGAACAATGCACAGCCGCTGGTCCCACGGCTTGTAGGGCGGCTTAAAGTGAATGTTGGCGTCCACCTTGGAACCCCACAGCTGCAGCTTGATCAAGCTCAACAATCCCCAGCTGAAAAAGTTCGGGAACCGCCGCATCAGCCAGTACGAAATGTACTGTTTCATGATGAGGCGCCAGCGCGCAATCTTGTAGGCCAGCTTGAGAGGCAAAATACGCCGCAGAAGGTGAGTGTAGATCCAGTCAATGAGCGGCAAACTAAAAAGCCACGTGGGCGTGCGCTGCAGCATGGTGACATGCGCGCCCAGCTTGACCAAACTCGGCACAAGCGTCACCGCCGTGGCACCACTGCCGATCACCACATAGCGCTTGCCCTCGTACTGAGGCTTGGATGGCCAGTGCTGGGGGTGAATAATCTGGCCCTTAAAGTTGTCTTGACCAGCAAATGTGGGTGAGAAGCCTTGTTCATAGTTGTAGTAGCCGGTGGCATTGACAAAAAAGTTGCTAGTGAATTGCACCGGTTTACCGTTTTGCTCGGTTTCGAAAGTCCACTTGGCATCAGCCGTCGAGAAATTGGCACTCTTGACCTTGGTGTTGAATACGATACGCTTCTTGAGCCCGGTGGAAGTGGCTGTTTCGTCAATGTACTGCTTGATGAGACCACCAGGGCTCAGGATACGGTCCTCGGTCCAGGGGTGGTCCACAAAGCTAAAGGTCAACATATCGCTATCGGAACGAATTCCAGGGTACTTGAACAGGTCCCAGGTACCGCCCAAATCGCTGCGTCCCTCGAGGATGAGCACCGACTTATCGGGGCACCGCTTGGCCAGGTGGAGGGCAATGCCTACACCAGAAAGACCAGCGCCAATGATCAACACGTCCACGTGAGGCATGATTATCTGCGGTTATGCGGGACGCGTGCCCCTTTTATACGGGGGTACGGCGCCCGGGGATCTGCGGGGGTTAGGTTCGGAGTCGCTATTTAGGTGGTAAGAGCTTAAATTGCCCACCTTTATGTACAAGGTCTGCACGGCTTGCTTGTATTTTCAATTGTATTTAAATCCTAATTGTTAAAAGCGTACAAAACTCATGCAAAACCACCCATGCGGGCGAATGTTACTCCACTATGCACCCCACCAGAACCAGCCTGTGCGTGGTGCATGACGTGAGTGGGTAACCCAAAGCGTAACACAACCGAGCCGGCTAGTGGCCATGTTTGGTCACGCGAACATGCGACTTGACGTCGTGAGCTGCCTTTTGGAACCCGCCCAAAAGTGCGCCGCACAAAACGAGGACGCCGGCGCCCACGCCATAGACGCGAAGCTGTTTGGCCTTATCTGCATGTGACACAAGCGGGGACTTGCCAATGCCGTAAAATGCGGCAGAAAGAGCTCCAACATATGTACCGAGCACAATCTTGGACCAATCGCCTTCGTGGGTGGGGGCCTTGCGCTCGCCCTCACCGTCAAGCGTGACATTGTGCTCGTCCTTGGCACCCTCGACGCGCTTTGTGGAGTGACTCGACATGTACAAAACGCCACCAATGGCAACAGGAGCACCTAGGGCAGTGAACTTTGCAAATGGCGACGCGTTCCTAAAGTGGTATTTGCTGTCCAGGATGAATTTCATACCCAGAGACAAGGGGGCAGCAGCAGCAGCGCCAATACCGAAATTCTTGTAGTTTGTCTTGGTATAGCCGGTAATATCAGCAGATCTGGTAGTCATCTAGCGAATACAGCAGGGAAGCATGCCCTTTTATAAGCTCATGCACGAGTTGGGATGCATGGACCTGCGCACATCTTGAGCAAGCAACCTCGATCAAAGCCTGGGCACGTCATTGGCGTGGAGATCAGCGACCGATCTGTTGGTTCAGTAGCTTAAGAATTTTACGGATGGTTGCCGGGCACTTTTTAGGGAGTAGCCTTCATTAGTGCCTGCAGAAACCGTTTTTCGCTTATGCATGGCAACGCAAGGCGCCTAACAACTTGCTTTCGCTAAATAGTGGGCGAGAGGTCGATCCTGTGTGACCAATAGGGGCGTTCAGGTTAATCTATAGCTACTTTTCTTCACGCACATATGCAAGATCACGCTTCCAACTGTCGCGATCAGCCTGGCGAGCCTTGGCACGTTCAGCGTGTGCGTCCTTTTTGGAGGCCGAGCGTGCGCTCAGCAACACGCTGCCCACAAGCATGAGCACAGTGGCACCCTGGGCATAGACACGGGCCTGCACGATTTTTTGGGATCTGGTCTGGAATGGGTCGCGGTTGATTGCCCAAAAGGTACCACCAAGCACACCCGCCCAACCAGCAACAATCACCTTGTACTTGTTTTCAGACAAGAAATAACCAATGGATGCAGGGTGCAACCAGCCAGGCGAGCCTGCGGTAGTTTGCTCAGGCTCCTTGCCGTGAATGTGCATGTGAGCCTCACGCTCGGCCTGCTCAAAATGCCGCGAGTGCTGCTCGAGCATGGTGATACCACTGAAAACTACAGGAGCCAGAATTGCCAAAGTACGGGGGAAAACACCTGCTTGACGGAACGAGGTCTTGCGGTCGAGGTAGTAGCGCAAACCAAGGGCCAGCGGCAAGCCAATGGCACAGCCCTCGAGGAATCCGAGGCCAATTGTGTTTGAGTACTCTGAGATCTCTTCTTTCGACACAGGTTTCATTGCAGCTAGAGTTGGTGTGAGTGGCTAATATCGGATCACGCGTGCTTATATGGTTGGGTGTAGCCGACGAGGGTTGGGTGTAGCCGACGAGAAACGTTGCTATAAGATATATGCAGGCGGCCATTAAAAGTTGTGTTGGCCATGAAATGGTAAAAAAAAAAAAACAAAAGGGGATTTTTGGGGGGTTGTGAAAATAAAAGAGCAACGATCGGGGGACGCGCTCACGCCACACGCGCCACCCGCGCCACCGCCGCATGGCCCCTGGGGTACCCCATTGGTACGCAGCAGGGGCACGCGACAGAAGCACGAGCCGCACGCGGCAAAGCACAGGCGCCGACCCGACGTTGAATGCATGTCAAAACTTAGTGCGCGCGCTTGGGCACAAACGGCACGGCCTTTTCGAGATTAAATTTGGGGGTTTCCTCATCGCTCTCCGAGTCCTGGGCACCGGCCTCGTCGCGCTCCTCGAGCGGCAGCACCCAGCGTTCCCAGCCGTTTTGGAGGCGCACGCGCGACCCCACAACCTCGGTGATGGGGCACCAGTTGCAGGCCTCGGTAACAAGCGCCAAATCGCTGTTGGAAAGAATCCGCACGCGGTTAAATTCGGCCAAAATCTGGATGGGGATAAAGCCCTTCGAGTTCATTTGCTTGCGCAAATAGATGTCCTTGCACAAGTTATCGATCGAAAAGTAGTACTCAAACTGCTGCACCAATAGTGACAGGGTCATATCAAACGGCGGGGTCTGCTGCTGCTGCTGCTGCTGGGGGTACTTTTTACGCTGCTGAGGCGCGCGTTTTTGATTTTGGGACTCGGGCTTCTCCTGCTCGGGAGTCCGGCGCTGCTTGCGCTTTTGGTTGCGGTCACCGGCACGCGACTGGCCACCAGTGCGAGCACCCTGGTTTTGGCCCTGGCCCTGAGGGGATGAGGACTGACCGGCGCTTCCAGGGCTACCGCTCTGGAACGGCGCCCACTTTTCGGCCTTTTTCTGTTTCGAACCCGGCTGAGGCACAGGGGAAAACGCCTCAGGGGTGACGCGGCCCACCTGCTGATCCCGCTTCCACGGGTTGGACTCCGGCATGGGTGCGGGGGCGAGGCGCGAACCTTGCTTGGGAGAAGCGCTTGCAGTATCCTGCGGTGCCTGCTCGGGCTCTGGGGTCGAAGCAAAGTGCTCGCGGGAGTTGGTCAAGTCACGGGCGTTGTCCACACTGGCCATTCAAAAGTTGAAGGGAAAATTTTGAATTGTTAGAGTAGGGCTCGTAACAGAGTGTATTACTAAGGGCTGACTCACCCAGTCTACCCACCCGAGGGCTAATTTTTCAAATTTTTGTTGAGCGCTGCTCAGTTTCAGGTGTAGTAGGGCTCCCTTCCATACTCTCCATTCTCCACACCCATGCGTGTTTCACCATCGCTTGACCCGTCCCCGCGGTGCATGCTGAGTCACCCGTAATTAAACTCGAATCGAAAAGTAAACAAACATTGACCCATGATCACTCTAGAAGTGCGGATCCCGCTACGATGCATTTTCGCCGTGGCGAGCTTAGCTCTCACCGTACCTGCAATCGTCTTTGCTATAATCATTGGAATGTTGGGCCCTACACACTACAGCGTCCCACTCTACATCCTTGCAGCATGCTTGATCCTCGAGTGCGCAGCAAAGATCTGGTGGGGGTTTTGGCCCTACACGGTGTGGACATGTTCCACAAATGCTCTGCTGCTTATTGCCGAGTTTGTTACCGGTGCCTACTGGGTTAGCCAGCGTCTAAAGCTCGACCAAGCAACTCGGTTCGAGGTGCCCTTGGCAGTGCTGTGGGCTCTCAATTTGCTTCTTTCGACAAATTGCCAAAGCGTGCTGGGTATGAGCCTCATCCCTCGCAGCAAGTTGGCCTCACTTGCCTCACTCGCACCCTCAAGTCCAGCTACCCTTGAGGGCGATGTCGCTGCGTTTGGCCAAGAGCACAAGGCGCCCCGTGCACACAAATCGAGCGGTTCTCTAGTCTCATTTAAGCGCAAACACAGGACCCAGAGTGCCCCGCAAAACAATGCTCCTGCCCCACTAGCCGGTCTAGACGCGGTGCCCGAGGGGTTTCTGGACATGAGCTGGGACGTCAATTCCAACGTTCAGTACATGATCCAAACCGCCCAGCAGCGTAATTTCTCGGGGTCCACCCAGCAGTCGCAGTTTGCCGCTACAGACTATAACAAACGCATCTCGTCGGCAGGCTTTCTCAAGGACGAGCCGACGGTTCTGAAAAAGCCGCAAAAGTCAAAGACATTCTCCCATTATGATCTCGAACAAACCCGTTTGCACGAGGTTGTGTAATTTATACCTAATTATTCCCAATCAGTAACCCCCTGTCGGACGCGGACCTCCTGCACGGCCTGCACAGTGCACTGCCCCTGCGAGCTCGCTGCGGGCTCGGATGGGAGCTGAGGCCATGCAAGTGCATGCATGGAATGCATAAAGTGCTGCGCGCACAGAGGCTGACGCCCAATCTAGAGCTATAAATAGATATACTTATCAGCTCTCTATGGGCTGTAAAATTCGATAAACACATGCGTGCCTTGTTCTCGACCCCAGCAAGCGAGCTGCGAACACCCTGACAAATTCCGCATATATAGATGCAGTTAGTCACAAGGCACATGCGGTCAAGAGATATAGGGATTATTATTTGCCCAAAACAGGCACCTTAAACGCTCAATTAATGTGCAACTTGGGCTTTGAAGCCACACATGGCGCTATTTTTAGCCCAGGAACAACTGAATCGAGGCACAAAAAAATATATTACGCAAATCCTGACTCAGATTTTGGCAGTTTACTCGTGCATGATGCGTAGTATGGCTAAATTATAGCTAGCAGGCAGCAATCAGAGGGACTTACCCTAATCTTGAAGAATTTACTCAGTGCGTAACCCCTAATGCGCAATTTGCTCCGTGTCCAGGCGGGGAAGTTTGTCAGATGCCTCAAGATAACGCAATTTGGCGATCGTTTAGCTCCCAAGATTAGAGCGGGCAGGGGTACAAGCCTTGAGAGGGGCGGTTTCACACATTTGTGGGCCAAAACGCCCTGAACGCTCGACCCAGACCACCTAAAAAGCGCTCCAAATTTGTCGTTTGTGACGCCAAAATGCTTGGACTTGCCCTACAGGGAGATGCTGCAGGTCCTCATGCAGAACGTCATGCATGGCTGACGTATCCATGCGCGTATATATATTGGCGGGTGGCGACTTTGTCAACACCATTTTTTTACCTCTGTTTACTTATGGCAGACCCCGACTTTGATTTCGATTACTATGGGGCGGCGCAGTATCTCAACGCCGCCGCCAGTGCCGCTGCCAGTGATAAAGGAGCCGTAAATGACCCGATCCATTTGTCGCTGTGTGACGCGGTGTACATTGGCCAGGAGAACAACGAGCCCAGCGGGCCCGAACATGCTCCTGAGCAATTTGCCCCCGGCGATGTGGAAGAGGACGAGGATGACGACGAGGGCGACCGGTATTTTTGCGAGCCCCTCGATGAGTTGCTTTTGCCACCCGCAAACTTCCACAGTTCCCAGTTTGATTTGTTGCCCGAGAATACCGGGTTTCACACTTCGATTGGCGAATTTGATCCCAAATGGGAGAACAGCTACTTTATCGACCCCTCAGTTTTGGCCATCCAGGAGCCCCAACTTTATGCTACCACACAGCCCACCGAGCCTCTCATAGCTACGGGAATGGAGCAAATGGCCACCCAGGTCGACATGGACGACATGCCGGTCATTCCTGTGCCCCGAGCTCTGCCCCAGGCCGTGCCCCAAACTGCCTCGGCTTTGCCCGCTGCCATCAACGAGTCCCTGCCCGAACCCCTCGAGCTGGAGCCTCTTGAGGCCGTGCCGCAGCTGAGTACTCCAGTGGCAAGTCCCGGGATGCTCACAGCCAAGACCGAGCCCCAGACGCCGGCCCCCTTGGCTGCCTCTGCTCCGGTGACTCTTGCCACTCCTTCCCCTTTACCTGTTCCTGCTGTGGCTTTGCGCACTGTTTCTGAAGATTCGTGCGACGATAATGCCACCGATACCGACTATACCCCAAACAACAGCGCTCACAGCTCGATGCAGTCGTTTGGCGCCGCCGGCGGCACAACGCGCAAGCGGGTCAAGACCCGGCGTGCCGTGCCGTCCAAGCTGGCCAAGCGCGACAAGTACGTGTGCAGCCTTGCCGATGCCTCGGGCGTGCCCTGCGGCAAGACGTTTGGCCGCCCGTACGACCTCGAGCGCCACCTTGATATCCACAACCCCAACCGCCGCACCCACTACTGCAAGTACTGCCCCGGGCAGGACAAGCTGTTTTCGCGTGCGGATGCGTTGACCCGGCACATCAAGAATAAGCACGGCCGCGAGGAGTAAATTATTTATTGTTTTTTAGAAGTTTTTTTTTGCGTATCGAGAGTGGTTTAAGGGCACGGGTGAATGCAGGGGGTATGGGCACAACCCGCAGCACAGAGAGCCCTGCACACCTCACTGAGGAATATGATTCGGGGCCTGGGGCAATGGCGTCCTCAAAATTTCCTGGGCCTTGCGCTGCTTGGCCAACCGCATCTTGTGCTGCAGCCGTAGCTTGTGCATTTGAACGTTTACTGTAAACCATTGGGGACCTTTGGGGGTTGGAGGAAGGGGTAGCTCGGGTGCTTCTTTCTTGGGTGCCTCTTTCTTGGGCTCAGCTGTGGCCCCATCCTTGGCCTCATCCTTCGGCGCTGCCTCCCCATCACGGGCAGGAACTGGAGGTTTTCTCGCTTCCCACTCCTTTTTCAGCTGTGCAATATCATCTGTAAGGATCTTGTGCTCAATTGGACCATCGTCTGGCTGGGCAAACCCCTTATCCTTGAGGTGGCTCTCACACACATAGAAAAAATCCGCTGCCGGATCCTGATTGAGAAGCACGATATTTGTAGGTTTGTAGCACACAAAACATGCCCTTGAGTCGGCCTCACTCGTCACTTTACGCTGGTATCGCTGCGAGAACATGACTACTACTATCTATACCTATATCTAAGTTTATAAATTAAGCAAAGCGAACTTGGACAGGTGTGCCGCTAAAGTGCCGCTGTAAATCGGTGAATGCAGAAATTGCATCATGAGGAGCACCATAACCGACAAACACCTTGTAGCTGTTGACGTCCTTGGCGATATCAACCGACACTGCACGCGCGGGAGCCAGTTTGCGCAGCTCGCTAAACAGATTTTCCTTGCCCTGGGTCGAAATATTGTTTAAAACAAGCGTGCTAGAGGCCACGATCCCGGGAACAATGCGCCCCATGTTGGCCATGGGCATGGCCATCGCCATTGGCATAGGCATGGGCGAGGCGACCATTGGGGTGTGGACCATGGTGGCCATTGAATCGAATTGGCCAGTGGCAGGATACCCAGGGTGCATCATTGGCACCAGGGTGTGAGGCACAAACGATTCAAAGTTGTTGTAGGTGCCCAGCGGTTTGCGGAACTCGTCCTCGAGGCCAGGCGTAAACTCGGTCGCAGGACTAAAGTCGGTCTCGGGGGTAAACTCAGTCTCAGCAGGAGAAAAGGTTGCAAACATATTGGCCAGTGGAGTGCGGCCAGGCTCGGTGGGTAGGCCAGAGATGGGCTCCTCCTCAAACTCCAGCTCGTCGCCAGGCTTGGCATCGTGCAAGGGGTGGTAGAGGCTGAGCTTGCCATAGTAGCACCTACGCAGCAAACCAATGGAATTGACTTCGCTGAGGCGGCACCCTAATAGCCGTACGCCGGCCTTGACCCAGCCGCGGTCTGCACAGGCCTGGGCAGCCTGAGTCGAGTCCATCTGCACAAGACCCTGGCGCATACCGTACTCGTCCTCGTCCATGTAAATCAATACAGACACAACATCAGGCATTGTGCTCGACAACAACTGGTAGAACTGGTGCGAGGTCCATGCGCAGGGGATACTCTCGACCAACAGGTTGACGCCTGTGGGCTCGTCCACCAGCACGCGCTCCTCAAAGTCTTGGCGGGGCGAGAAGTCGAGCACTTGGGAGATCATAGAGCTGTCCTCGGACACCAGGGGCTCGCCCAGGGGTTTCACTAGCTGAGGTTGGGCAGGGGCCAGGTCGGTCTCCATGGGGGGCACGCTCAAGTGCACTGGGACAGGCCGTAACGGCTGGGGAGAGGGCACCTCGTCCTCAAGAATCATAGATTTGGATCCTTTTTTGATGTTTCGGGCATTGAACTTGAGAACGTAGCCGCGAATGTCGATGGGCATTTGCGAGTCGCGGCAGCGCTCAAACGCCTCGTCGTCAAAGAAGTTAGCAAACCCGTAGGTAAATGGGCGGACGTTTTGCTTGAATGAGGGCGGTAATATGTGCACAAGGCAATCCTTTACCGGACCAAACACCAGCAGCGCAGCCTCGAGCTCAGCCGTGGTCACATCAAAGGGCAGGTTGTGCACATGCACCGTGTGCTCGCCCTTAAACGTGTTGCTGCTGCGAGGCTTGGGGCCACGCTTTGAGTGCGAACGCTGGTCAGTTTTGCGTCTGCGGTATGGCATCAGGTGAGAGAAATGTGGTGGCCGGTTGATGTAGTACTAGTAGTTGTGGCATGCATGTGACCGGGCTCTAGAGTCCGCGACAGGGGTTTGATTCAAGTATAGTTCGAGCATAATTGAGTAAATACTCAAAACTAATTCTAGCTTGACTTTGATCAACCTTGCCAAATGGAGCTGATCATCCTACAACATGTACCAACTGTTTAAGCCCTGTATTAGGCCATGTATCCACTACGGTAAAGAAAATGTGGACCACTCAAACTCTGAATATACTTGGCCGATTGCTCCTGGATCGATTTGATCAAAGTACAATCACATGTGGCACTACAAAGCTCAACACAAGCTCAAGAGTTGACCTCTGACCTTTAGCACCCCCCAACCCCCACCATGCAGTACGTCCGAAATACGATTGGGTCGGTCTCCAAGACGTGGAACAGCATCAATCCGAGCACGCTGAGCGGTGCAATTGATGTTGTGGCTGTTGAACGGCCCGACGGCGAGATCAACTGCTCTCCGTTCCACATCCGCTTCGGCAAGTTTGCTCTGTTGCGGCCGACGCACAGGGGCGTTGAATTTAGTCTAAACGGGGAACCCACGGGGATTCCCATGAAGTTGGGCGACGGTGGCGAGGCATTCTTTGTGTTTGAGACCGAGGAAGATGTCCCCAAAGACATGTTGACCAGCCCTGTGCAGAGCCCGACCACGAGCGCCATGAGCGGTTCTAGCGACAGTGAGCCCGACTATTTGGACATTAATGAGCCCATGGACAATGAATATGAAGATACCTTGCTTGCACAGCACCGTGCCGAGGAGCGGGCCGATGCCAACGCCGAGCAAAAGCAGCGCCTCCAACATACGAGCCCCGACAAGATGGATGAGCTTATAGGCCGACTAAAGCAGGTCAATATTCCCTCAACCACCAATGATCGTGGCGAGGTTATCATTGATATGACAGGTTACAAGCCTGAGGGCCAGGATACTCGCGAGCTCGAGAACGTGGTGGACCAGATTCTTTTGCACGATATTAGCCATGCCCAGGAGCACAATGGTGATATTGCCGACTGCGATAGCCAAAAAGTTTCCGACATCATGCCTCCATCCACCCCTGACCTCGGCAACGAGTCCACTTGGAGCCCCTCGGGCAGTCCTCCCGGTAGTCCCCTCGGCTCGGAGCCTGGCAGCCCCGCAACTGTTTCGTCACGCCGCAGGCGGCATTTCGTCAAGACGTTGCGCCTTACGAGTGATATGCTGCGCAACTTGGGGCTCAAGCGCGGCCGCAACGAGATATCGTTTAGGGTCCGCGACAGCAAAAAGGCCATTGTCAAGGCGAGCATTTTCTTTTGGGACTCCAAGACGCCGGTTGTTATCAGCGATATCGACGGTACAATCACTAAGTCCGATGCAATGGGCCACGTTATGAGCTTTATTGGCCGGGACTGGACCCACGAGGGCGTGGGCAAGCTGTTCACCGATATCCACAATAATGGCTACAACATTATGTACCTGACTGCGCGTGCGGTTGGTCAATCTTCTCTAACCCGCAATTACCTCGACAGTGTCGTCCAGGGCCCCTACAAACTGCCTCCAGGCCCGGTCATCCTTAGTCCCGACCGCACAGTTGCGGCGCTGCACCGTGAAGTCGTGATGCGCAAACCCGAGATTTTCAAGATGGCTTGCCTCAGGGATATTGCCAAACTGTATGGTGGCGACAAGACCCCGTTTTATGCCGGGTTTGGCAACCGCATCACCGACGCCCTCAGCTACCGTTCGGTGGACGTGCCCTCGACGCGGATCTTTACCATTGATACAAACTCGGAGGTGCGCATGGAACTGCTCGAGTTGACAGGGTACAAATCGAGCTATGTGCTCATCACGGACCTTGTTGACCACTTTTTCCCTCCCAACCAGCCAGAGTACCGCCAGCTGCATACCGTCGAGACTATTGACTTTACAGACGCAAACTACTGGCGCGCGCCGCTTTTGCCCCTGAGCGACGATGATTACAGCTCGTCCGAGGGTGAGCACGATGATGATGAGGAGGACGAGGAGGAGAGCATGCTGGACAGCCTCAACTTTACTCCTCGGGTTACTGCGACATTTGACGACAGCGACAGCGGTTCTGATAGCAGCTATGGTAGTAGTGAGGAGGAGGGCGATGAAGAGGACTAGCGATGGGTCGCTCGCTCCTCTTGCCAACTGTCAGATCTTGATCATCAGTATGCAGTATGCAGGTGGTATGCAGGAGTATCAGATCGATCGGTTTGTTAGTGCCCACCGCTCTACATAAAAATTTATCATAAACCTTACCTCGTGGTGGCACAAGCAAGATCGCCAAAAAACCTCTTTTCATGGGCTCACCCTCGGGCAAAAAAATTCCTTACTCATGCAAACGCGGGTCCGGGTAGAAGGCATGACCTGCTCGGCGTGCACTGCGGCCGTGACCTCTGCTCTTGAGGGCGTCCAAGGCGTGCAAAGCGTCAGCGTCAATCTCACAACTGAGTGCGCCATTGTCGAGCATGATGAGCAAGTAGCACCCGCCGCGGCTCTCTGTGACGCCATCGAGGATTGCGGCTTTGGAGCGGCGCTCGAACCGGCATACGACAGCGTAATTCTTCAAATTGGTGGCATGACGTGCTCCGCATGCTCTTCCGCGATCGAGAAATGCCTGGAGGGCCTGCAAGGCGTCGAAGGCAGCGTGAACCTCGCCACCGATCAAGCGACCGTGCGCTACGATCAAAATGTGATTGGTATTAGATCAATTGTGGCCGCCGTTGAGGACTGCGGCTTTGACGCAGTGCCCAATGCGCAGGCCTCGAACAATTTCCAAATTTCGAGCCTTTCGCGCGCAAAACAGACCCAGGAGTACAAGACAAACACTTTGATCTGTGCTCTTTTTGGTATTCCGCTTATTCTCATATCCAAGCTCCAACATTTTGGCGTGCTGGAACTACCCTCACTACGGGCGTTGCCCTTGGACTCGTTGCTGTGTTTTTTGCTTGTGCTTCCCATCCAATGGTTTGTTGGCCACAAAATCTACCTCAAAGCATGGAAAGCGTGGCGATCTGGTAGCCCCAACATGGACGTTTTGGTGGCCACGAGCGTGACGCTTGCCTTCGCATTCAGCTTGCTAGCGATGATTTTTTCGCTTGTTTTCAACCAGAAAGCGCCCATGTTTATGTGGGACGCCTGCGCCATGATTTTGCTTTTTGTTTCGTTTGGTAAATGGCTCGAAAACAAGGCCCGTGGCGAGACGTCTAAGGCCTTGAGCACTTTGCTCAGTTTAGTGCCCGAGATGTCGACCGTGGTTGAGGACAACGAAGAAAAAGAGTTGCCCACCGATATGTTACAGCTTGGAGACGTTATTATTGTTCGCCCCGGCGCCAAAATCCCCGTGGACGGCCTGATTGTCTCGGGGACCACCTGGGTGTCTGAGGCCATTTTGACGGGCGAGAGCGCACACATCGAAAAGTATGAAGGGTGCGAGGTGTTTAGCGGTACAACCAATGGCCAAGGAGCTGTGCAAGTCAAGGTTACCATGTGTGGAACCCAGACAAAACTCGGCCAGATTGTTGCCCTCATCAAGGACGCTCAGGCCTCCAAGGCGCCCATCCAGCGGTACGCCGATCGTATTGCCGGCAAGTTTGTCTATGGAATTATGGGTTTGGCGCTCGTCACGTTTTTGTTTTGGCTGGGAATTGCTAGTATTGGCGTCAAACTTCCCATGGTTTTCGAGCACTCCCAGCACTGGATTGTTGCCTTGCGGCTGGCGATTTCGGTCGTGGTGGTTGCGTGCCCCTGTGCACTTGGTCTTGCGACCCCCACCGCCGTGATGGTGGCGTCTGGCGTTGGTGCTTCGCACGGGATTCTCGTCAAGGGTGGCGCCGTGTTTGAGGCCATGAGCGATGTGGACGTGGTCCTGTTTGACAAAACAGGCACAATCACGCAGGGCCGCATGGCTGTTGTTGGCGACTCTCTGGCTCCAAGAGATTGGAGCCATGTGGCGGCCGTGGAGCGCCTCAGCGAGCACCCGGTGGCCGCTGCCCTGAGCGCGCACGCTGAAGAACTGGGCGCTGACTCGCTCGTTGCCAGCAACGTTGAAGCCGTGGCCGGTCTTGGCGCCACCGGCGAAGTCGAGGGGCTCAAAGTTTTGGTTGGTTCGCGCCAATTTTTGGTCGGCAGCGGCGTCGCCGTGCCCGAGGTCGAGGAGCTCCATACCACGAGTTATGTAGCCATTGCCGGCGATTTCAAGGGTTTTGTGAGCCTTAGCGACCAGATTCGTGGCCAGGCCGAGGAAGTTGTTGCTGAGCTCAAAGCGCGCGGCGTCCAAATTGGCCTGGTCTCGGGCGACAACAAATCGAGTGTGGCCCAAGCAGCCGCGAGCTGTGGCATTGAGCGCGTATGGTCAGAGCAAAGTCCCGCAGATAAAATCAAAGTTGTCCAAGAACTCCAGGCCCTAGGTCACAAGGTGTGCATGGTGGGCGATGGTGTCAATGACAGCCCCGCGCTCGCAGCCGCCGATGTAGGGATCTCGCTCGAGGGCGCTACGCAGGTCGCGGTCGATAGTGCCGATGTGGTGCTAATGACGCTCAACCCGCTGGTGGGCGTTGTGCAAGTCTTTGACCTGTGCAAATCGGCGCTCCGGCGCATCAAGATGAACTTTTTGTTGAGTGTGGTTTACAATGCCATTTTGATTCCGGTGGCAATGGGCGCGTTGCTGCCGTTTGGCATCATGCTGAACCCCGCAAATGCCAGCGCGGCGATGGCTATTTCATCGGTGAGCGTTGTGTGCTCCTCCCTACTTCTCAAATGGTGGCGCCCGCGGTACCCCCGGCGCCAAACCACGTGGTTCCGGTTTGGCGAGTTTGGCGGCAACAAACAAGAATACATCCCGTTGGCGAGTGTTTAATATGATTTACGATAGTTATGATTGATGTGAGAACTGCAGAATGCGTGTGGGGCACGAGCGCGCGGCTAAATTAAAATGTGGGGGAAATGCGGCCGATAAGAATCTGACAACACTTGTGCCCAGCGATCAAAATAACTAGCCTTTACACAAAAAATTGTGCGCTGGGCACCCCAGCATGCCGCTCTCTAGCACTTGCAGTTGGGGGAATTAGTCTCTTAATCAGCGCATAATCGGGACCCATAAAACGGCAGCTAATTCCATTTACGCTCCAAAAAATTGAGATGCCCACTGAAACCAAAAAAGCCGTTGATAGCGCATTAGACAATGCCACAGACTCCGAAGTGTTTCCCACTGCCCACGCTGTGCCTACATTCAAGACCAAGGCCGAGGAACGCGCTTGGCTGCTCGAGCACATGGCGGGAGCGTTTCGCATTTTTGCCCGCAAGGGGTACTGCGTTGGCTCTGCCGGCCACATCTCGGTGCGTGACCCCGAGGACCCGAACACCTTTTGGCTGAACCCGCTTGGCCGCCACTTTGGTACCCTCAAGGCCAGCGATATGGTGCAGGTTGACGAGGAAGGAAACGTCATTGGCGGCTCCAAGCTTCAGGTCAACAAGGCCGGGTTCAAGATCCACGGTGCTCTTCACAAGGCACGCCCTGACGTGCACGCTGCGTGCCACACCCACTCTATTTATGGCAAGGCCTACAGCGCGTTTGGCAAGCCCCTCGATATGATCAACCAGGACGCGTGCGCTTTTTACAATGACCACTCGGTTTACACGAGCTTTGGCGGTATTGTGCTTAGCGGCGAAGAGGGAGATCACATCGCCGAGGCGCTCGGCCAAAACTCGAGCGTGATCCTTCAAAACCACGGCCTTTTGACTGTTGGAAGCACCCCTGGCGAGGCCGCCGCGCTATTTATTGCTCTTGAGGACGCATGCCACGCCCAGCTGCTGGTGGACCAGAGCCAGTATAAGCCCAAGATTATTGGTGACAAGGAGGCCAAATTCACCCACGATGCCACAGTGTACCCTGGTTCCTACTACGCCGAGTTTATTAACGATCTCGAGTGGGAAGACTACAACGATGATTCTTATAAAAAGTAGACAAACTAACTCCCCTATACTTCACTTCCCTTACACTCACTGGTTCCACAAAGTGTACGAGGTGTGCAGTGAGGTGCTGCTGTAGTTTGGCGCCTTTGTGGCGCTAGGAATACCGTCAGTGCCAATAGACACCAAATTGGAGCTAGAAATATTGCCGCGCACCGCCTTGGCCAGCCCAATTTCCTGAGCCTCAAGGTCAATGGTTACCGAAAACAGCTGCAAAAAAGTATCGCCCCAGACCTCAAGGCTGTCGACCTCAGGTTCATCTTTGCCCTCGCCAAAATCAAGCCAATAAACTTGCTGGCCGTCCTTGTAGTAGTCTTGGCCATTGAGCTGGGCAACCTTCCAAAATTCGCCAAGAGGAATGGCAAACTCGGCGCCGCTAAAGTTGAAAATGATGTTGCCGTTACTGGGTCTGGTCGTGGTGGCGTAGGCAGCAATTGACGCATCCCATTCAACGCCAACTGCAGCCCCCAGCGCGTGCAAAAACGGTTTGGGCAGCCCGCCAATCGAGTCGCCAGTATCGAGAACAACTCCAAGCGCGCAATCTGAAACGACATCAATCACAGTGCCATTACCGCAGTCAAATTTCAGACCATTTACAACAATCGAAATATCGCCGGGTCGCTCAGGGGTTGAGCCATCGCCCTGCTGGTGGGTAATGATCGGCACCGTGACCAGGTCGCCCTCGTACTTGGCAGTGTCAATGCCACCAAAAACAATTTGGCCCTCTGAGGACTCTTGAGAATTCAGCCAAAGCGTGTACGCCGCCTGCTCAATAGTACCCTGATCTTTGAGGGCAAAAGGGAAATTGGAGTACCCACCCCCCGTGGAGTAGCCACCGGTATAGCCAAGACCAACCATGGCCTCATTGCTCACGCTGCCTTCAGGCTCAACAACGATAAATGGCAGCTGATCAATTTTGGTATCGCCAAAGGCAAATGTGTCCTTGCCCCAATAGCCGTTAACGCAGAAACCGCCATAGCAGTCTTGCTGTGACTGGCTCATGTTTGTGAAGCTGGAGCTGCCAGATGGACTCCAAATATCGGTTGTGACGTAGAGATCAGCACTGCCGGTATCAATGATGAACTGGTGATTTGTCTGCTGTGAGCCTATCTTCAGCTCCACTGAGTAAAAGGACCCGCCATTGTTAACAGTGAGGGAATGAGTATCATAACGAGCATTCAACCGGCGCGTAGAGTTGGACTTGGCCTTTTTGAGGGGCGCGGCCAACATCTTGTTGTGAGGAGTAGCAGCCGCTTCAGAAAGGGCGAGAGCAGAGAGAAGTACAAGTGAGAGCATGCCCTCAGAGTACGATACCTACCCTCATTTATAGGCCATCTTGGATACGGCGCAAACACCCCTGTAGTTACAGTCTGCGAGTCGTGCCCCGCTCCCAGGCAATGATCGCTCGATCGCAAATTGCTGCTGCTTTTGGAGTCAAGACGGTAGCCAAAAAATTAGCCACAATGGTGTTCTCTTGGTACATAAAACAAAGAAATAACCATTTATATGCCGGCCGGAACAAAACCGCACTTAGACGAGCTCGGTAAAGTGCGTCTGGTGGGCCTAGACCTTCTCGGCTACGGCGCCGTGGGGAGGCAGCCTAGAGGCTCCGCTGGCTGAGATTTTTCGACGCTCTCGAGCCATCCGCCAATTGGATTTGTGCCCTGGCAACTGGTTGCCCTAGCCAATCATGGGGATCAAGCTGCCATTAATGCACGTTGACGCTCGACGCATGCAGTAACGGTTGCATGTGCTCATTGGCTTGCCTTCGCTGGGCACGGTTTTCAACATGCCAAACGCAAAAAAAGGCCTTTATACTTTTTTTTAGCTCTAGGTGTGCGTCAATTCAGCCAGAGGCGTGCGGGGTCTAGCTCAGGTAAAGATTGACTTGCATGGCCCCACCTGTATCCAGGTAGGAAAGACAGGGCATACGAGGTGCGCACGCCTAAATGAGGGTGCTTGGCCACAAAAAAGTCGAACAAACAAAGCAATTAGCAGGCTAGTCGCTCAACGGTGAAAAGATGGTGCAAATCCCTGCAGGATCATCGGCGTTACTGCAGTCCAGTAAGGCGAATATCACCTGGAAGGATCGAGCCGCACTAACGAGCAAGGCTGCCTGGAGCAACAAACTTGAGTGTTGGTGCAAAGAGAACAGGATGCGTTACGGTGGGTCATTTCGTAGCGCCAAGTAGTGTGCCGAGCAGGGGCCTTCAAGGGACCCGACTATTTATAGAATGCTAGGTGCCAAACTAGAGCTCGGACGCTATCCTACATGCGTAAAACAACTATTTGGCGCTCAGACCCTTTTCGAGCCGTTATGCAACGCCAATCCGGGGTACATGGGCTCGCCAGTGGTCTGAGACATGCATACATGTTCTGGGAGCCAGAGTCAGGGCACATGACCGCCATTATGATCTGACGGGAATCCGGCCTCAGGCACATGGACCGTGTACATTCCAGAGGACAGAAACTAGATTAACATTTGAGGTCTGAAACCTCTTTGTAAACTTACCAGTATCCACCCCGCCTAAGCGTGTGAAGCTCGAGCGAGATAAGGCTTTCTCAAGCCTCCTGGCTTTACCTGCCGCGTGTATTATCGCTACATATTTGGATCCTTATCAGCTGTTGACTGTATCCCGTTCCTCGCGTTTGTGGCATACCCTATTCACCAGCGACAAGGCATGGGAGCACCAAGACGCGTACGGGATTGGCCGCGGTATTTGCGCTCATTATCCCCTGTCAAAGGAAACGTGTCAAGAAGACGAATGGAGCTGCAGTCTTCGGCATATAAGGCACGATACCCCCAATTTTTACCACCACCTTGCCTTGATGCGAGCGGGGGTGTCAGAGCATCCTCAGCAGCTACGCAGTGCCACAAAGTCGTTTTTTGAGGTCTTGAGCAAGTCAAACAGTTTACAAGGTCCTCCTGACTTTTATGCAGATCCCGCTGTTTATCAAAAGGACAAAGACTTGGTGTATGCTCTCCTTCGCAAGGGTTTCTACGCCCAATTCCTGAGCGTCGCATACAAAAAATGACCGTACTGCCGCCCTGAGTATCAGAAATTTTGAAGCTTTTAGTCTTTCGGAGCCTGATGCGCCATTTTCTGTCGAGGTGCTCAAGGATTATGAGGTCGCTGTGCACGCGGTAACTTACTATTGGAGGGCGATTCACTAGGTTCCCAAGGAGATGTTGAGCGACGAGAAGCTTTTTTCGGCCCATATTGATCACTGGTTCCACAGTAACAGTGATTTTTTTATGACGTCCCATTTGAGGACGTTAATGAGAACCTCCAGTCTGACCGGGAATTGGCGCTCAAGGTGCTTCCTGATTTTCCTCACGGCCTGAACTCGCTTTCACAAGAGCTCAAAGATGATTGGTTGGTGGTTTTGGCAGCCTTTGCCGGCCTTGTTCTCCAAGCGCAGATTTACTACCCACCAAGTGTATCGCCCGCCATTCTGGCAAACAATACATATTTCTACTTTCTGCTGAAGCTCGACTGGGCACTTCCCATTGAGGACATGCCATTCAATGTTCGGACCGACGAATACGTGCTGGACCTCTACATGAAAAAGTGCGAGACGCTTGGCTTTAAGGAGGTGCAAAGTTGGCTTGTAAAGCATCTTGTCGCTATCTCTCCTTTGTATATTGAGGGAGACTATGAGTGCGCTGTGAATGTTCCTCAGCTGGAAAATTCCAGTTTGGACGGTGATCGCTTCACTCAAGGGGAGTTGAGAGTCAGTATTGAATACCTCCTGGGCCCTGTTCCCAGTAGCGCTCCTACTCCCTAGGGTTCAATCCAAAGTTCTACCACATAGTAGCTATTTAGTATTTTATTGAGAATTTCGCTTTGGGCTTCGGCCGTGTCTGGGCCCACGCTGAGCACAGCCAGGGCAACCACAATAACTAAAGACTAGTTAGCATTAAGGGTATTAGTACAAAATTTAGATTCAGGGCTATCTAGTCAAGGGCCTTCTCAATCTCACCGCTGCCAAAAGTGGGGGTACCGCCGAGGGTACCAAACACATCACCAAGGTACTCGTCAGTGGCAAACGAGGAAGTGGAGTACAAAGTGTCCCAGTTCTCAAGCACGTCCTGGACAAAAGGCAGGGCGGCGTTGTAGATGTTTTGGATAGAGACGTAGGAGCCGCCCTGAGAAACGTTGTTGAAGAAGTTGACGGCATCGTCGGCGTACTTGGGGGGCGCACGAGCAAAGTCAGAGATGGTTCTCATGAGCACAATGCGGCTAAAGTCAACAAGGCCAAACAGGTGAGCTCTCATCATGGACTCCAAAGTGGCATTGTCCTCCTGGGCAGTGGCGCAGTAAGTGGCAGAACCGTTGGTCATAATCGAGGTCAGATTGCTGAAGTAGAACGAGAGAACCTCACCAGACCAGTAGGTGTCAGAGGTGACGGCGTCGCACTTGACAACGCTAGGGGGTTGGTTGGCAGGAGCGTAGTCGTAAAGCTCACGGAAGGCAATGTTGGCGTCAGTACCAACAGACAAGTTAGCGCTGGAAGCCAATTCAAAAGCGCGGTCACGCAGAACACCGTTGATCTTGAAGACCTCAGTACCGTACCACTCACCAGGGAAGGAAAGAGGCGAGGTGGTGTCGTAAGGGTAGTAGCCGGTGGTCCAGTTGTACTTGTCGGGGACCTCACGAGAGTCAATCTCGTACTCGAGAGCGACCTGGACAGCGTACTCGGAGAAGGTGACAGAGCCCAAAGTGACCTGGCTGGGCTCACCGCCAGCAATACCGGCAATAATAAAGTAGGTCTCGGAGAGGTCAAACAGAGGAGACAAAGTCAAAGCGGTGACCGAGGCAGCGGCATTAATTTCAGACTCACCGGTAATAAACTGGCAAACGCTGTAGTTGGAAGTGCAGTGGACCCAGGGGTAAAGGGGCGAGAGACCGGGCACGGTGATGTTGTGCTCAAAGTCGAGGTTCTCGTACCAAATGTCAGACTCGTAGCTGAACATGGAGATAATAAAGGCCTTGGGCTTGATGGCATTGGGGACCTTGAAGATACCGTACTCGCTGGGGTCAGTGGAGGAGGCAGCGGCGCTGGCAGCAGCCGTAGAAGAGGCGCTACCAGAGGACACAGCAGAGCCAGCGGCTGAACCAGAACCCGAGCCCGAGCTGGAACCCGAGCTGGAGCCAGAGCCAGCACTAGCGGCAACAGTGCCAGTGGAGACCATAGGCACGGTCGAAGTCTCAGAGCCTACGAGAATAGTCTTATACGCAGTTGTAGTCAAAAATGTGGTTACATCTGTCTCGACAGCCGAGCTTCCAGCGGTTCCATTTGAAACGGCAGTCACGTTTGTAAAGTTGAAGCCTCTCGCGTCAATCAAAACCGAGTCGGCAGAAACTGCAACGCCTGCAAGGGCGGCCAAAATACAGTTTTGGAAGATCATTATTTCAGTTTAGGATCTGCAATTTGTTTAAATCCTTTTCTTGAGTCATACATTCCAACCGATAAGATGTAGTGGCATCGATGCACGATGCAAGCTGCAAGGTCCAGATAAGACAGGGGAATGGACGATTGCCAAGGACTAGTGTAATCACCTCAAACTTTAATTAGCCGGTAAATCAAAAAATTTTCAGCCCAATTTCAGCTAAGGAGCGCCCCAACGGAAAATTATTTCGCTTAGGCGCTCCCAAGGGGTTCTGCTATGCAGCGACCGCTGGTTTCCAGAGCGCCCACGGGCGGGCTTGGCAGCTGCCTTGAATCTCGCTTGCGAAGCGACCTCGATCTTTGGAGCTTTTATGCGACAAGGCGGTCCAAAAAGCCTGAAAACACGAATTATTTTACATAGCACAAGCGCCGATAGCTGGGTCTAGCCGTCCAATCAGGATTTTGAGGTCGTACCTTGCAGGGCGTATGCAGGGTAAATGCACGGCGTTTAATTTCTGGTTTGGGATTGTTCATGTCCAGATTCGGCACTAGTGGTAGCTGATCACTCTTCTTACTTTTCAAGTGGTGCATAAAGACGCATAGCATAAGGTTCAGGCTTTGCAGAGTACGGCCGTGTCTCAGTTCGGTAGATGGTTCCGGCGCATACCTAAAATAAATCTCCATCAATCGTATCTATGCTCTATATACATTACTTGAGCTTCCAGGAGTTGGGCACAATGGCAGCACCGCTCTGGATTTCGCCCTCGGCGTCGCCGTCGAGATGCTCGCGCACAATCTGGGCCATGCACTCAATGTACTCGGGGTCCAGGTTGAGCGACTCGGCGCGCCTAAACAGCTCGGGTTTTTTCACTTCTTCCTTCATTTCAATGTCGATCTCATGCAGGGTTTCAATGTGGTCGCTGGTAAACGCAATGGGTACCACCACCGACCCCTTGTACTCGGGGTTTTTTTCAAGGGTCTGGAGAGCACGCTGAGTTTGCGCGCCGAGCCAGGGAGCAGGGCCTACCTGGGACTGCCAGGTGACGCGGTAAGGGTTGCTAAACTTTAGCTGCTGCATCACTGCATAGGCGGAAGCAGCGACCTCAGCCACGTAGGGGTCACCCTGGTTGACAACAGACATGGGCAGCGAGTGGGCACTAAACAGAATCTGAACCTTGGAGCGGTCCTCAGCGGGGAACTCGACCAGCTGGTCCTGGACCTTACGAGCAACAGTGCTGGCAAACTTGGGGTGGGTAGGCCAACGCTGGATAAAAGACCACTCAATCTGGTTCTTGGGGTCGAGTTCGGCCTTGACCTTGTCGAGAACGTTGATCGAGGAGCGCGTGGTGCTGAACGAGTACTGCGGATACTGAGAGAAACCAATGGCCCTGGTGATGCCATCCTTGAGCATCTTGGCATAAGTTTCTTCAGTCAAGGGGTTTGCGTAACGGAACATCACATAGGGAATATGCGGAGCGCTCTCAGGCCTGAGCTTGTCGAGCAAATCGCACGCCAAGCGACCCTGCTGCTCCGAGTACTTGCGGATGGGGCTACCACCACCGATCTCCTCGTAGTGGTGCTCAATAGTCTTGTAGCGGCGCCAGGCAATAAATTTAGCCGTCTGGGCCTGAAAAGGACCGAGGGGAATGAGCTCGTCGTCGCTAAACAACCGCAGCAAAAAATCGTAGGTTTCGTTGACCTTGGAGGGGCCTCCCATATTCATAAGGACCACACCAGTCTTGGAGCGGAGAGGGGTGCTGCTAAAGCAGCGCACGAACCGAGTGAGCTGTGACATTTATGAGTGCAGCAACGTTTATGCATGGCCGTTTAAGATCGAGGTCACGTGAGAAAATCGGCAAATGCCAAGCATGGGCGCCGCGCGTGATGGCTGAGATCTAGACCCAAGGGTGTGTCAGCGGCTCTCTCCATAGATGTCGTTTGTCGATAACCCGTATGTGATGCTAGTGGGCGCTCTGCTCACCGGAGCTCTTGCCGGCTACCACTTTGGCGAGAAAGATGGTGAGAAGAAGCTCAAGGGCGGCGCAGTTCTTCACGACAAGTCCGATACTACCTCGACCCAAATGGCGTTTATTGTTCGCACTGATTTGGGCATGACCAAGGGCAAGGCTGCTGCCCAGGTTGCTCATGCGGCGCTTGCGTGCTACGAGAGTGCCGTCAAGCAGATCCCCCTGACTGCTGGACGCTGGAGAAAGGAGGGAGGCCAACAGGTTGTGCTCAAGGTTGATAGCGAGAATGAGATGTTGGAGCTTCAGGAGCGCGCTCAAAATGCGGGGCTAGTCACTCGTGTTATTCAGGATGCCGGCCGGACCCAAATTGACCCCGGAAGTCTTACTGTGTTGGGCATTGGCCCTGCCAAAACCTCGCAGCTCGAAAAGCTGACGCTGCACTTGGGCCTTTACTAACGCTCCCCTCCCTCAATGGCGCTATCTCGACACCAATTTGTGGCCAAAGTATGGCAGGATATGCTTGTGCGCGGTGGTGTAGAGCAGCTTTTGTTTGACCGGATGAAGATTAGCGAGGTCAAGCGCAACCTGGTTGTGATGCGGCTCCCGATTGAGCAAAAGCACACTAACCGCCTGGGCATTCTGCAAGGAGGTGTTATGGCCACGCTGACCGACATTGGCGGTTCGCTGGCGTGCGCCTCGCATGGCCTGTTCAAGACGGGTGTCACCACTGATTTAGCAAACACATATCTTAGTTCTGGCGGCAAGCCTGGCGACGAGCTCGAGTTGCGGTGTCACCTGCAGCGTCTTGGCCGTACAATGGCCTATACGTTTGTCGAAATGTACAACCCCAAGACAGGCACGTTTGTGGCTCGTGGGTCGCACACAAAGTACATTGCCAATGCCTATGATTGTGACCAGAATCAGGACTTCAAGGGCGAGGAGTAGCGTGCGCAGCATGCTGGCACTTATATAGCTTAATTTTGAGCAACTAGCACTATCGGTGTTTCACCCCTGGCCCTCTCACCTGACCCCTGTCACCTCTATAAACTCGCGGCGTGCGGCGCGTTTGTCATGAGCGAAGTGATCACGCAGGTCACTGCGCCACAGCCCGTAGAGAATGCAGAGGGCTTGCCCGAGATGTTTTACCTTGATCTTCGTGGCCAGCGGTTTCGCTTGACCCGTGACACCCTGCTGGCCTTGCCCGAAAGCATTATTTTCAGCCTTTCAGGGGGGTTCAACTACATGAGCGATTTGCCCGCCCAGCACCAGCTGGCACCCGAGCACCAAGACCACCAAAATTCTCCAAATGAATCCTTTTATCAGAGCCCACGCGATGATAGCTACGAGATCTCTTCGGTCGATTACAACCCGAAATTTCTTCTTTATGTTTTGGACGTTTATCACAAGTTTGCCGATGGCCTTGAGCCTCCGAACTTATTGCTCTCCCATTTCCCTGATTTTAGGGGGTTTGTTGAGGCCCATGCAGCTGGCGGCGAGAACCCTGATGCCAGTGTTCCCGAGCTGGCGCTGGAGCCGCAAATCCTCATGGACCCCAGCAAAACGCCGCAAGTTTTGGTTGATCGGCCTGCCGTGATTGTCCTCAAAGAAGATATCGAGTACTATGTGCTTCCTCCCGTCAACACCAGTGATGCAACCCTGCAACAAATTAGGGTCGAGTGCGGCGAGTGGTTGGTGGCTCAAGAGAGCATTTTTGACGATTTGGTCGCGACCGGCCACGTGCTGCGGCCGCGTTTGAGTGCAGGGACCTCGGAAGAAGAGTCCCCTGAAATGCACTTGGCCCGTATGCTCCACACTGCCGGCATTGAGCACGGGGCTAAGTGGCATATCCGCGAGCGCGAGCCTCACAAGAGCACTGTGACGTCGCTGCAGCTGTCGCCTCTCAAGCTGCCTGCCGAAGGTGATTTGGACGCTATCCAGGCTGTGCAAAAGCTGCTCCTATTTTGGAAAAAGCCCGCCCGCAAGTGCTGGTGGTCCCAGTCAACCTTGACGCTGGGCGGCCACGAGGTCAAGGTGCACCTGCGCAAAGCTTGGACCCTCGAGCTGAGCATTTTGGGGATCCAGGTTTAGTATTTATTAGCTGTAGATTAGGAGTGAGCGGGTGTTCGCCTGCCTGGCCGCCCCCCATAATCTCATAATAGCCCGCCCGCTGACCCGCCAGTCTCTCCTTCGCCGCCCACTTTTTTCGACCCGCAGACCCGCACGTGCCCTCGTTTGATCCGCTGAGGCTCATCAGCTATAAAAGCAGGGGTTCCCCCCCATCTTCTCACTTGAAAATGCAAGACTACTACGATATGATTTCAATGTACAGCTCTCTTCCTTCTCCTCGTATCTCGGTACGCACTATATCCACTGGCTCCTCGTGTGCTTCTCTTACGCCGCTTCCTATGGCCATGCAGTGGCCCTCACGCCAGCGCTCTGCTCCGCGCCCTACCCTGCCCCCCACTACTCGTCCTCAACGTTACCGTGGCCAACGCCAAGTTCAAAATGCACACGACAACAAGCACGATCCTCTTTGGTACCGCCGTGGTGCGTGCCAGCCCCGCCAGCTCATCACAAACATTGCGGCCAAGCCTATGCCTCAGATCCCTTGGCTTCAGCGTCGTTTTCGAGCTCTCAAGCAGCAGTTTGCGGCCTAAGTCTCCCTTTGAGCCCTTTCTCAAGTCTGCGCTGGCGCAGCAGGCGGTCCACACGCGATCCACTTTTGCATTAGTTCGAGCTAGTTAATTGTTAGCTTTATAAATATACCCTTTTGTTCCCCCAAATCGCATGTTAGTCCTCCACAATCATGACGCTAACCTCGGGGGCATAGGCCACGAGCTGGCGAAATGCTTCGCGCGCAAGTGGGTGGCTGTACCCGCCAGGCCCAAATTTTTGAACTGCACCGATCGCGATATCGTATGCTTGAAGTTGGTACACAGAGGCCTTGGCCTCGACGAGCCGTTTGCGGTCGGTTTGGAGCCATTCGAGGGTGTACACCGGGGGTTCGCTCTCGCGCCTGCGCTTCGAGTTCACTTTACTGTCGTTGAATTCATCTGGCAGGCTGCGCTTGTTTTCTGCGAGCAGCGAAGGGGGAGAGGGTGCCGAGGGTGCCGAGGGAGCTTCTTGGGGTTGCACCTGGGGCTGAGGCTCGGCCTGTGTCTGTGTCTGGCGGACGGCCGCGAGGACCACCGGCGCCACATTTGGCGCCGTACGCTCAAGATCCCTCAACCGCTGCTCGATTTTTTCGCGCTGCTTGCGCTCAGCTTCAAGCTCGCTTCGCAAGTAGGTGGTAAGCTCCTGCTGCTCGAGCTCCCGCTTGCGCCTAGCCAAATCTTGCTCGAGCTCGCGCTTATGGCGGTCCTGCTCGAGCCGCTGGCGCGCAGCTTCTTCAGCCTCGCGTGCTGCACGGTCACGGTCGCGCTCTTCTTGGCGTTCACGCTCCAGGCGCTCCTGCTCCTTGGCCATTTCTTTCATGGTGTGGGCCACATAGGCAGCACGTTCACGCTGCTCAAGCTCGGCTCTGGTACGCTCTTCTTGGCGCTCACGCTCGGCTCTTTCATGCTGCTCGCGGTACTGCTGGGCAATGCGGTCATTTTCCTCCTGGGCCTCGCGTTCCCACCGCTCGCGCAGTTGGCGGCTCTCTGCCAGAAATTGTTCGCGCTGCTCTTCCCTGACTTGAGCCATATGCTGGCGCTCACGTTCCCTCAGCTCGCGCGTCTCACGTTCAATGCGTTCCTTGAGCTCTTTGGCCTCTTGGTCAAGGCGCTCACGATCGGCCCTAAGCTCCTCCTGGAGCCGGGCAATGTGCTGCTCGAGCTGTTTTTCGAGGCGCTGCTCAAAATTGAGGCCCTCGAGCATCCGCACGCGAGGGTCGGCTGTCTCTGTGTTTAAGAGCGTGCTCTCTGTGCTCTGCGGTTGGCTCAGCTGAGTAGGCGCAGCAGGCTGAGCGGGCGCGACCTGGGGCTGTGCGCGAGGTGCTGTGGACTGCACTGAGCTATTTTCCAGCACTGTCACCGTCCGCTCCTGCTCCTGCTGCCGCTCGCGAGCACCCTTCTCAGCCTCGAGAGCCCGCGCTGCCTCGCTGCCCTTGCGAGCCTTTGGTCTAAAAAGCTCGCTAGGACGCCGTTGACCAAATTCAAAATGATCTCCAGGTGCAGGAACCGGTAAAAGAGGGCCTACTGCGAGTTTGGGTCGAGGCACATTGTTGGCCTCGAGCCAATTAACAAAGCCCCGAGTGACATCCTCGGGCACAATATCGCCGCGCTCGATACGAAGACCTCCAAATTCGACCTGACTGGGCAACGCACCAAACCGTATGCGCAACTTTTTCTTCATATCCTTGACATAGGCCTGGCTGCGAAGGGGGCCCTGATTGTTGTTGCGCTCGTACAGTTTACGAATCACTTGTGTTTGAGTGTTGTTTACGTGCCAATAAATCCATACAATGTACTCATCCCGACCCTTGTGTGAGGACTGTTCGTCCATGCTGACGGTGGGAGATAGGTCTGAGGGGTGGGTGTCATGAGCACCCAGGGAAAGACATGGGCGTGGGCTAAAGCTAATAAAAATGTTAATAAATAGTAACCTAGGGTAGGGAAATTTAGACAGCCGGGCTCTCGGTCTCGCTCTGCTCGCTGGGCTCGCTGGTATCGTCGGTCAAAAATTGGTTGCGAATTGACACAATCCATGGGTCGTTGAGCAGCTCCATTGCACTTGCGCGCTTCTCGGGGCGCCGCTCAAGCGTCCTCAACAAAAACCTCCGGCACGCAGGCGACGCCTGCTCATCGGTGGGCATGGGCGGAATATGGTTGGCGGCGATGTGGTACATGATGGCCCAATCGTTATCGAGGTTAGCCCAGGGCCGCCGGCCCGTCACCATTTCGAGAATGCAACAGCCGATACTCCAAATATCCATCGAGCCATGGTTCTCGCCCGCAGTCTTGCCGGTAATCACCTCGGGCGACATGTACATGGGCGTACCTGTAATGGAGCCCATTTTAGTGCCCTGCTTGGGCGGTGCACTAATTTGCGCCGTGCGGCTCGTGTTTGCAATGACCTTTGCAGCACCGAAATCAACAATCTTGATGATCCCGGCACCATCAAGCAAGATATTTTCAGGCTTGATGTCGCGGTGCACAATGCCCGATTGGTGGAGGTACGCCAGCCCTTCGAGCATTTGAAGCGCATAAATTTGCACAATCTCCTCGTCAGGAAACCGCCCATACTCGAGCAGGCGCGCAATGCTGCCATTGTCGCAGTACTCCATAAAGATAAACACCCGCTCGCGGTGGACCTCAATACCATAGTACTGCACCACATTGGGGTGTCTGAGGATCTCCAGCACCGTCATTTCGTCCTTGATGCTCTTGAGAGTGTGCCCGATCGACTGGCGGTTGTGTAGGCGCACCTCCTTGACCGCCATCACCTGGCCGGTATCGAGGTTTTGGGCTTGGTACACTGAGCCAAACGCGCCCGATCCAATAAACCGGCCTTGCTGCCAGCGCATTGAAGTGTTGCTGCGCTGCTGCGAGGCGAAATCAAGGAATTCAAACTCGGTGTTTGAGTCGTCGAGCACCTTACCCACGACCTGGTGCGAGGACCGCTGCACTTCGAGCGCCGCCAGCTTTTCCAGGGCGGGCTCACGCAGCAAAGCAATGAGTTCCTCGTCATCCTTGAGATCAATATCCTGTTTGGACCGCGGCAGCACCTTGGGTTTCATCTGCTGGGCCTGGGACCGCGCGCCCATAATGTCGAAGTGCGAGATGAGCAGCGTGATGCAGTCGGCCACTTTATGACGCAGCTTGGTAAACTGTTCGTCACTGATGGCAACCACATTGACGCCACGGGTCATGACCATGGTAAACTCGAGCGCCACGACCGTCCACCTAAAAGTTTTGGGCTCGCTCGGCGGGCAATCGTCGCACACAAAGCTGACCCAATCCAAACACAAATCAATCAGGTTGAGCGCCACACGCCCGCGCTTTTGCACGCTCATTGTACTCAGACCGCGTTGGCCAAACTCGCGCGCAAACACAAACATTTGTTGCACGCTTTCTTGGCACCCATAGGGCTTGGCGCGGATCCGAAACTGCTGTGCGCTTTGAATGACCGTGTTTGCCAGTGTGTAGAAGGCAGTGCGGATCTTGGTGAGCTCGTTCTCGACCTTGGTGAGCTGCGCGCGCCGCGGCACAATCACGTCAAACGAGTCCAAAAAGGTGAACTTTTGGCGGCATTTTGCCAGCTCTGGCGACCCGCCCTGCGAAACGAGCACCACACGGCCGCGCGGGGCAAACCGTAGGTTGTCTGCCGGCATTTCCAGGTGGTAAATCTGGCCGTCCCACACGAGCGGCTCCTCAATAGTGAGGATAAGGACACACCCGGGGTCATCCTGCTCGCTCGCAGTGCGTGTACGCGAAAACCCCTGCAGAATATTCTTGACAACCGAGGTCTGGTCGCGCAGATTGGCAGAGGCAAACACGTAGATTCCCTCGCGCTCGAGGCTGTTGATAAACACCAAAAAGAAATCGTTTTCGCGAATCTCGGTCATAAACGTCTTCATTTTGGTTTTAGGGAGAGCAAACTCGGCCGCGTTCTCGTGGGCGTCGCTCAGCGTCTTGTAGAACCGCAGCAGCTTGCGCTGGATACTGCGGATATTCTCGATTGTGGCCGCAAACCACTGCTCGATTTCTACCCGTTTCCATTGGCGCGGGCCTTGCATCTGGTGCTCCCAATACGCCAGCAGCCGGAACAGCACCCTCGAGTCCAGGGAGGCGAACCGCTCGGCCACGCTGATATCACCACCTTCGATGAGCGTGCACGTGTCTTGGAGGAAATTGTAGTGCTGCTCGAGCTGCTCAATACTTTTGAATGACCGGAAAAAGCTCAGGGAGCTCTTGCCACCGTCCAAAAACTTGTTGATTAGCAGCTCAAGGTACAAGGTGATACACTCGAGCAGCGTGTTGTTAAGGCTCTGCAGGTCTTTGCGCGACACGATCCAGCCCTTGTCGAAAATTGGTTTGGTCAGCTCGAGGTACTCGCTGGTCAGGACCAAGCCCAAAGTCATGTACTGCTGGAACCGCACAATCGCTTGGTCAATCATTTGCATTGTGGGATTGACGAGTTTGCGGGCAAGGTCGAGGCGCAGGTCAATAATTTCCCGGATCAGGATAACAGGGAACCGGATCAGCGAGTCCAAAGTTTGCCGGAAAAGCGGCAGACCCATCTCAATAAACGCATGGGCAAACGTGATGGACACGCCGCGGACCTTGCGAATAAGCGGGAAAATGTAGGCGCGGATGCGCGTATCCGAGACAATCATGAGAGCCTCTTCTTGTTTAAACAAGCACTCGACTAGCGACGTCTCTTTACCTTGGCCCTCGCGCGGTTTGGACGGGTCAAGCTCGGCGTTACCGGTCCACTCGCGCAGCAGCTCCAGCTCGAGAAAGATGGCCTTAGCAGTCTCATGCCACGCCGTCAGGGCCTCAATACGGTTCTGCATAGTCTCGCTTGCGTACAACGTACTCTCAGTCTTCATAATTTTCGTCGTGGGCCACAGCGCCTCGCACCGGTCGAGAGACCGCAACAGGTCGCCAATTGTTTCATAAACTTGTTCGAAAGTTTGGTAGTTGTCGCATTTGAAGGTAGCAATCTTTTCCAGCACGCTCGAGACCGAACCACGCGCGATTTGCAGCAGGCGCCTCTGCTCGGCAGGGGTACGCCCACACACTTTGGCCTTGAGCTCGAGCCACTTTTCATTGTCGCCCGGGTAGTTGCGGGTGGGCGCGGCCTTGAGGCGGCTCTTTTCGCTGCGAAAAACCTCGCCAGTTAGGACACTCATGAGCATTGACTGCCACTCTGTGCGTTCCCTGAGCTTGGCTCGATTGCGCAGCAGAGCACTGCTTTCAAGCATTTTTTGCGTCGACATAAAGTCTGTGTACTCATCATCAAAAGAAGTGCCCAACCCGCCAAACCCTTGCATCTCAAAGTCCTCATCGTCGTCCTCCAGCATGTCCTCGACATCCGAAACCTGGCCCACGGGATTGAGTTCTTTAGCGTGGTAATCATCTCCATTCATATTGCTGCGTAGTTTCGAGACATAAGCCTTCTCCTGAGCCATATACTGGGCCGCGCCAGCGCGGTCGCCGCTGAGACGCCCTTGCGACCCGACTGAGGAATTGCTCAGGGTGCGCAGCAGACCGCCCTCCTGGCTGCTTGATCGCGGGCTAGTTGTGGACTCCCCACGCTGGCTGCGCGACCTCAGGAGCTCGCTGCTCGACTGCCGCACGTAGGGGTATGCCATGACAAAGCGTTCACTTTCGCACACGCAAGACACCTTCAGAGCCAAATCAAAATGTATGGAGCCTCAGACCTCGATGACTCGATACAGCGGCTCATCAAGCGGGAACTGCTGCCTCAAACCGTGATTGCCGCGTTATGCGATATGCTCAAGCAGCTTCTCGTCACCGAGTCCAACGTTGTTCACATCCAAAGCCCGGTCACTGTTGTTGGCGATATCCACGGCCAATTTTACGATTTGCTTGAAATTTTCAATGTGGGCGGCTACCCTCCAGACACAAATTACCTTTTCTTGGGAGATTATGTCGATCGCGGTCTGTTTTCAGTGGAAACAATCACCCTTTTAGTGTGCCTCAAACTAAGGTACCCTTCACGAATTACCCTGGTACGTGGCAACCACGAGTCACGCGGTATTACCCAGAGCTATGGTTTTTACACAGAATGCGTGCGCAAATACGGCTCCCCCAAGGTGTGGCAGCTGTTTACCGACATTTTTGACTTTTTGACTCTCAGTGTTGTTATCGATAATAGCATCTTTTGCGTGCACGGCGGCCTCTCACCGTCAATTCAAACAGTCGACCAAATCAAAATTATCGATCGGTTCCGCGAGATCCCTCATGAGGGTCCCATGGCCGACCTTGTGTGGAGTGACCCAGACGAGACCCGCAAGGAGTTTAGTATCAGCCCCCGCGGTGCAGGCTATACGTTTGGGTCTTCAATTGTAGACATTTTTCTTGAACGCAACAGGTTCTCGCACATTTTGCGCGCGCATCAGCTGTGTCAAAAGGGCTTTGATATTTTGTTCAACGACAAGCTGAGCACTGTGTGGAGCGCGCCAAATTATTGTTATCGGTGCGGCAATTTGGCATCAATACTTGAGGTGGGCGAGGATGGCAGCCGCAACTTTAATGTGTTTGACGCGTCGCCCGAGAATGACCAGCATATCCAGAGCGCGCAAGAGTCGATGATCTCGGACTATTTCTTGTGATATTTATTGTATATAATGATTAGTATAACAACTGGGGCAGGCGACTGTTCCTGCCTTGCCACTGTGTCGCTGCGGCAGGCCTGTCTGGTTGCATACTGCCTGGCTGCATGTCAGTTTGGTAGTGCACCAGGGGGAGCCAGCTGGCGTGCAGCTAGTCGTAGATGATAATGTCCAGAAGAATCGCTATCAATATAAATAAATTAGTTCTTGGAGGTCGTGCTCTCAACCACGCGGCCAAGAGACCTCGAAGGGTCCAAGTCGTGCTCAGCACCCTCCTCCACAGCAGGGGCCTCATAAGGGTTAAAGTCCTCAATTTGGGGGAAGAACAGGTTGAAGAAGACAGCAACAAAACCGGCAATAGCGGGACCAGTCGAAACAACAATGACAATGGCGTCGCAGAAACCCTTCTTGCCAGTGTTGGGGCCGTCGTATGTGATGACGCTGTTGAACCAGTCGGGCACAAGCAGGCCGCTGAGGCCAAACACAAGCGCCGAGGTCAGCACGACACGATCACGACGGGTGAACTTGATGGTGGCGATAATGCGGATACCCGACACGGCGACCTGGGTGAACAAAAAGGTCGTCATACCACCAAGCACGGCCGAGGGAATCTGGTTGATGGCGGCCGAGAACTTGCCAACAACGCCCATAATCAGCAGCCAGAAGCAGCAGAAGAAACCAGTGAAGCGCGAGGCGCACTGGGTCATGGCAATGACACCGTTGTTCTGGGCGAACGACGACATGGGGCAAAGGGTAAAGAGACCAGCAAGCACCGAACCAAGACCAGAACCAAGGATACCACCCTGGACACGACTCTCATAGACAGGGCCCTCGACCTCAAGGCGCGACACATCGCTGGTAGCAGTGATATCACCAACAGACTCCATAATGCAGACCATGTAGACCGAGAGCAGCGGAAGCACAATCGGACCATACAAACTCAGCTTAAAGGTGGTAACCCACAAAAACTGGCCAGAAGGCGACTCGTCAATAGGGATGTGCTCAAAGTAACCGCAGGCAGCAGCAATGATGCAGCCCACGAGCAAACCAACAATAATCGAGCACGACTTGAGGAAAGGAGGTCCCCACTTGTCGCAAAGCACAATAGTAACAAACACCGAAAAGCCGAGGCCGACCCAACGGCCGTTACCCCACTCATACTGACGATCACCCGAACCGCACATCTCCTGGTAGCAGCCAGATCCTCCAGCCCAGTCCTCCATACCGGTAGTGAGCAAATCGGCACCAATGAGCAACACAACGGGACCATTGACAATAGGAGGGAAAATCTTGAGAATCAGCTTTTGGGGGCTGAAGGCAAACAGCACCTCGAGCAACGCACAGAGCGACGAGGTACCCAAAAACGCGCCATAGGCATCGGGGCAGGCCAGCTTGGTGCCATCAGAGGCAACAGGGCAAAAGCCGCTGTCGTACATGACGGTCAAAGCAGTGCTGAAAACGGGCACAGTAGCAAACGAAACACCCAACACTGATACCATACCAGTGCCTACATGGAACTTTGTGAAAGGGATGCGGAAGCGGATAATCTGGATCAGGGACAAGATGCCCGAACCAATCAGAGAGGCAGAAATGAGATAAGTGGTGGTCTCGGTATCAAGGTTGCAAACACCAGCAAAAACAATTGAAGAAGAAATCAAACCACCCATCATGGCGAGGGCGTGTTGGAGGCCGAGCAGTGCAGCCAGGGCAACGGGCATGATATCGTCCAAGGCGTAAAACACAGGCGGTGCCGACTCCTTAGACATGAAAGGGATGGGAGGGCGGAACAAATAGCCATAGTCGACCTCACCCTTCTCGCCAATGAGACCCTTGCGGGTGAAAAACATACGGTAGGCACCCATGCCAGCCTTCTTGGCACGTACACCAAAGGGCTCGACGGGAGCCGCAGAGGCAGGGGAGGGAAGGACCTCACCCTTTTCGGATTCCATAGAAGAGGTGTTGGACTTGAAGAACCGCTTCATGGCTTGTGACAAGAATCTTGAGGGATCATCCTCCAGCTATATATGCTTTTTGGTATCAGCTAATGGGCATGCAGTCTTCCCAGCCCTGCTGCATGTGCATTTCAGGGCACGTTTTGAAACCACCCTGGGCCGCCTTTTCAAGTTGGAATTTCTACTTCATTTATGCATTGTATACTAGTCCCGGTGGATCAGCCCGAGGTTCCCTCAGGATTGCTGGATTTTCGCTTGATACATTTGCCAAGTGCATGCCGGCTCTCTATCTCATGCAGAATGAAATGACTAATGCAAGATAAGATAAACCTCCTCGGAAATATCCACCTGCAAGTTGAGTCGCAAAGTTTTTGACATGGCCCACAATTTTGAGCCGCAACTTGGGAACATGTATAAATGTATAAATTTGTGTTTTTGCAAAGCGGGTCGCCTGTTGCACCCTTTTTTTTCACCGCTGACTCAACCCTTGCTAGCGGCGTTTTCTGCCTCCCCACGCACGGCTTAAGCGAGGATGTGCATAGATTCTGTACATAGATTGAAGAGCGCGGAAAATCAATATGCAAGAAAATTTAGTATGTACAAGTGCAAAATCTGAAGAGGAATCAAGCTTTATCAGAAAAAACTTGGTAAAAACTGTCAAGCTTGGTACGCATCTCCTCATACTCTGCAAAGCTTTCGCTAAGAATAGTGACGGCACCCCCAGCCCCCATGCGCCAAGTTTTGGGCTCATTTTTGTATTGGAACGCTGAACGAATCACAACACTCCAATCTCCAACGTCATTGATACTCCAGTAACCCGAGATACCACTGTAAAGACCCCGCGGCAATTTTTCCAGCCTGCGCAGAATCTCCACGGACCGAATTTTGGGTGCACCGGTCATTGATCCAGGCGGCAATGAGTGTCGCAAAACATCAATTCCGCTGTATTTTGATTCGGAAATGTTACCCTCGATCACGCTCACCAGCTGATAAACTGTCTTGTACTCCTCCACCTTCATGGTTTGAGGGCACTCGACATTTTCAATAATCTGGCCAAGATCGTGGCGGATCAGGTCCACAATCATCAAGTTCTCGCCCAGCTCTTTTTCGGAGTTAAGAATTGCGCTCGCCTTTTCGCGCGTCATCTCAGGCGTCTTCTTCACGGTACCCTTGATTGGCCTAAACTGGCAATTGCCGCTCGAGTCCCACGACAAGAACCGCTCAGGCGAGCTGCCGACCAAGACATCGTCAAAATTGAAAAATGTACAGTAGGGAGCGGGGTTTTTCGCGACAATGTGCTTGAACAACTCCCACGGCTTGATGTCGACCTCCACAGTGGTTTGGCCAGTTAGGCACAGCTCATAAGAGTCGCCCGACTTGAGAAACTCTTTGCACTGCTCAATGCCGGCAATGTAGTCGTCCTGCTTGACGTGAGTCGCCTGCAAAGGACCAATGGGCGAGAGGGGAGCGTCTGCTTCGCTGAGAGCGGGCACGCTGCCGACGGTGTAGACCTCACCATTTTGGTCAATTAAAACCGCATTTTCAATAAACACAAATGACATGTCGCTGTTGGACACTGCAGGCTGGTTGCAAGCGCGTTCGTAGGTGACGTAGCCCACGAGACCGCCAATAAATGGAAGATGAGTTGCCGTTTTGACAAGTTTGGGCTGCATAAAGTCTGCTACCGCTGCCCAGGCATCGCCCTTGACATTTGTTTCCTTGCCAAGGGGTCCAATCAAGGTCGAGTCCTCGCGGCATTGAATGTGCACCGTCGACTCGTCCATGAGGCCAATGATCGACCAATTGCCGGGCCATGCACATGAGTGCAGTAGCACAAACCCGCGGCCCTCGTTTTGAAGGTGCTGGCACAGCTTGACCGGGTCATAGCTCTCGCTGAGCTTTTCAATGTGCGGCCCTTCGGGCGCAGGCTCGACGCAAAGAAGTGGTTCAATATCAATGCCGACTTCTTTGATGGTACTCTCCCGAATAGTGCGGCTCTTGTTGTGGGCACAGGCGATGCGCCAAAAGTTTGCATAGAGCTCCTGACCGAAATCACTCAAAACACTCTCGGGGTGAAACTGGACAGCGTAAAATGTGTGTTTGCTGTGCTTGATTCCCATGATGCAGCCATCCTCAGCGGTAGCAATCACCTCCAAGGGCGATTTTTCGGGCACAGTGACGTGCAGCGAGTGGTAGCGCACAACGCGATAATCCTGGGGAATATTATCAAACAATGGGCTCGAATGTTTAATATAGCCAAATTGGCCATGCTGAGGGGCATTTAAACGGTGAATTGAGCCGCCAAACGTGGCGGCCAGCGACTGCATGCCGAAGCACACGCCCAGAACCGGCACATCTGATGCCACCGACCACAAATCCTTGATGATTCCAGAGTCCTCGGGGTTGTTTGGGTGCCCCGGACCCGGACCAACTACAATTGCCTCGACCTGATCCAACAGACCGCGCAACTCATTGACGGAGATCTTGTCATTGTGCACTACCACGACCTTGGTGTTTGGAATAGCCTTCTTGATGAGATTCACCAGATTATATGTAAAAGAATCATAACAATCGATAAACAAGATCGTCATGGCCTTCTATATGGTTTAACGGCCGGACAGTGAAAAATTGGTTATATAATTTTAATTCCGTCTTGGCATTTGATCCAATGTGGACTTAAGTTTTATACTTTTTTTCTATTCCTTTGCCTTCAGCAAATTTAAGCGAAATTTCAGCGAGACAACCTTAATGAACAATATTTGAGATCTCAATGCATGCAAAGTGCTGGGAAAAAGTCTGAGAAGTCATGCCCAAACCCTCACCGCCCAAGATCTTTGGGCATGCATGATGATGCGTTTTTGTGTGAGTTTGACATTTTCTTATCGGGGCCACTCACACGCCTGGTTTTTGTACTTAAACTAACAAGAATAATGCTACTGGACACTGCACACCAAACTACTCTCAGCCACTAGATATCTCTCTTATCAGCGGTGTTCTCCGGGTCCGCCCCACGGCCTTGGCAGAAAAGTCTATGGGGTACAGTGTCGGAGTAAGCAGCCATGCATCAGGCCCATACTCTATGCATGCTGCACGCTATCAAAAAATAGTGTGCAGATCTGGAACAGGGGTGTCCGGCTTGATCCTCCGGCTTGACAAGAGGCTTCGCCAATACCATTCAATTCGTTTAAAAATCACTCAGTACGTACTTGTAGCTAGTCATAATTCAGCTGGCTCAGAGGCCATCATAATTATCTATCGTGAGCGCTTGGCAATCGAAGCCTCTGGCTTCTCCGAGGACCATGAAAATGTCAAGACTGTAATCGATGCATATGATACATAACTTGGTGCTTTCTGGGACAGAAGTACCTCAGCTCCGATAAATGATGTCACACATCCAGTATCGGGGGGGGGGGGGGGGGGGGGGGGGGGGGGGGGGGGGGGGGGGGGGGGGGGGGGGGGGGGGGGGGGGGGGGGGGGG